>JAACNH010000961.1:0-117736 GCA_019447015.1 Hymenochirus boettgeri | reverse complement strand
ATATTGAAGGTTTTCTGGGAAGACTGGGGAGAGTCTGTCACAAATTGAAATCTATGTTTCTCTTTATAGTATACACCGTCCAGTAACAATAACACCCCCATCCACGGCTTCTACATCTACTACCGGCCCACAGACAGCGACAATGACAATGACTACAAGAAGGATGTTGTAGAAGGTAAGTACCTGCTATGTATATTTATATTATACATATGGGTGGGAGCTGCCATATTGTTTCTCTTAGACAGTACAGTATGAGGGTATAGCTTATTGTGTGTACAGAACATTCCTTCTCTGTATATTTATATTTATACATATGGGTGGGAGCTGCTCTCTGTATATTTATATTTATACATATGGGTGGGAGCTGCCATAGTGTTTCCCTTAGACAGTACAGTATGAGGGTATAGCTTATTGTGTGTACAGAACATTCCCTCTCTGTATATTTATCCATATTGTTTCCCTTAGACAGTTCAGTATGAGGGTATAGCTTATTGTATGTACAGAACATTCCTTCTCTGTATATTTATATTTATACATATGGGTATGACTTATGATGTCACATATTCCAAATGGTGATCTGCATTGGGACAATACATTGAACATGTCAGAGAGACGACTTATGATGTCATAGATTCCAAATGCTGATCTGCATAGGGACAATACATTGAACATGTCAGAGAGATGACTTATGATGTCACAGATTCCAAATGGTGATCTGCATTGGGACAATACATTGAACATGTCAGAGAGACGACTTATGATGTCATAGATTTCAAATGGTGACATGCATAGGGTCAATACACTGAACATGTCAGAGAAATGACTTATGATGTCACATATTCCAAATGGTGATCTGCATTGGGACAATACATTGAACATGTCAGAGAGGCGACTTATGATGTCATAGATTCCAAATGGTGACCTGCATAGGGACAATACATTGAACATGTCAGAGAGATGACTTATGATGTCACATATTCCAAATGGTGACCTGCATTGGGCCAATACATTGAACATGTCAGAGAGATGACTTATGATGTCATAAATTCCAATGGTGACCTGCATAGGGACAATACAATTAACATGTCAGAGAGATGACTTATGATGTTCACAGATCCCAAATTGTGAGATAGCATACAGTACATTGACCATTACAAAATTAGCATCTTGCATTTGGCAGGCTTAGTCAAGACTGACCATATGTCTCTGTAGTTAAGATTAAAACACCAGGGCTGGTTAGGACATAGATAGGATTGGTTAGGACCAGACACCACTGTTAGGAATAATAAGGACTGGTTAGTAATGACTAGTAAGGACTGGTTAGTTAGATTAGTAAGACTGTTTTAGTGGACAGTAAACACTGGTTGTTAGGAGTAGTTAGTATTAGTAAGGACGGTTAGTTAGGACTAGTTAGATTAGTAAGGACTGGTATTAGTTACAAGAAAACACTGGTTAGTTAAGACTAGTTAGTATTAGTAAGGTCTGGTTAGTTAGGACTATAAGGACTGGTTAGTTAGTTAGTAGTGGATTTAGTTAGGACAAGTAAACACTGTTAGTTAAGACTAGTTAGGATTAGTAAGGTCTGTTAGTTAGGACTAGTAAGGACTGTAGTTAGGATTAGTAGGGACTGTTTAGTTAGGACAAGTAAACTACTGTTAGTTAAGACTAGTTAGGATTAGTAAGTTCTGGTTATTAGGAACTAGTTAGGATTAGTAAGGACTGTTTAGTTAGACAAGTAACACTGGTTAGTTAAGACTAGTGATGATATAGTAAGTTCTGGTTATTTAGGACTAGTTAGGATTAGTAAGGACTGTTTAGTTGGACAAGTAAACACGGTAGTTAAGACTAGTTAGGATTAGTAAGGTCTTGTGTTTAGGACTCGTTAGGATTAGTAAGACTGTTTAGTTAGGACAAGTAACACTGGTTAGTTAAGACTAGTTAGGATTAGTAAGTGTGACATGGTTAGTTAGGACTAGTTAGGATTAGTAAGGACGTTTAGTTAGGACAAGTTAAGACTCTGTTAGTGATTAGTAAAGGACTGGTTAGTTAGACTAGTTAGGATTTAGTAAGGACTGTTTAGTTAGTGACTGAGTTAGGATTAGTAAGGACTGGTTAGTTAGGACTAGTTAGGATTAGTAAGGACTGTTTAGTTAGGACAAGTTAAGACTAGTTAGGATTAGTAAGGTCTGGTTAGTTAGGACTAGTTAGGATTAGTAAGGACTGTTAAGTTAGGATAAGTAAACACTGGTTAGTTAAGACTAGTTAGGATTAGTAAGGTCTGGTTATTTAGGACTAGTTAGGATTAGTAAGGACTGTTTAGTTAGGACAAGTAAACACTGGTTAGTTAAGACTAGTTAGGATTAGTAAGGTCTGGTTAGTTAGGACTAGTTAGGATTAGTAAGGACCATTACAGCGCAGCGGTAGTTAAAACATCAGAGGATGTGGCGGCAGGTGCAGGGAAGCGCAAATGAATTGCCGGCATTTCGATTTAGCTGCATCGCGCGATCGTGTACGCGCCTAGTGGGGCCTTCCTCCTAGTCTAACATCCTGTTAATAATAACTGGAATCCAAATATGTACATTAAACAAACATCCCGTGCATATAAAAGATGATTTTCTCCTTGTTGTATATTTGGGAGACGCTTTTCCCATTTTGTTATTTCTTGCTGTTATTTATTTATTTTTTCTTCCTCGGTCAGCCATTTGGATTTAATCAACAAAACTTAGTCATCAGAATGAAAGCCCCTTTGAAATATCCTTGAGTTTAGTGGGAGCCAACGCGTTTTTGCAAACTCAGATACAAAGTAACAGTGTGAGAAGTTACAATACGATGCCTCATTTTCTGTTTCCTCTTTACCAGAAACATGAGTGAATTGAATGTGTCATGGGTTGACAAAGCCAACTCTCTGTGTCAGGTAAGCTTGTGCCGTCTGCTGGTACTGGGGCTGGATAGTGGGTTTAGTATAGATTGGCCGGTTCCGGACTCGAACCAAGATCGCCCGCGCGGATTATCCCATTCCGCGAACGGCGGATTTTTTCAGGATTTTCGCTTCCTAAACCGCGGCATTCCTGTATTTTCAAATATGGGGATTTCTTGTATTTTTGAGGATTTTTTTATTTAATGCGGTCCAACTCAGGCGATTTTCGAATTTTCGAGCCGGACCGGATTTTGACGCAAGTTCGGACGATCTACTATTTAAGATATCAGGTTCTGGCCCAGTTACAGTCCTTAGTTCTTCTCTTGCCTGTTATGTTAGACATTTGATTTTTACTTAAATTTTTCTTTTCTTAATAGGAAAATAAAAAAAAGAAACATTTCTGCCGATCCTGGAAAGATTAGAGGTATTTCTAGGTGTTTTACTTTATATAATATTATCTTATGAATGTATTTTATTATTTTACCTTACAGAGCCACCAGAGGTCAGTATGGAGCTGTACCAGCAGATCGTCACCTGGGGGCAGAGCGCAAAGTTCCACGTGCGAAGTGAAGGGGAACCCCCAAACCTCCATAATGTGGCTGCAAAATGCCACCCGCTAATGGCAGCTCCAAGTACGAATGTCCCGGAAGGTGTTGCGTGTGATTAACGTGGGGCCAGAGGATGGTGGCGTGTACCAGTGCATGGCTTGAAAATGAGTGGGAATTGCACAAGACTGGTGCTGCTGATAACCAAACGTTCCGGTGAGCTGCTAGTAATAAAAGGGGTGTATGTGCCAGCTGCCATCACATCTCCTGCCACAGTGAGATAAAAACTTATATGTACCAGTCACCGGGGCACTTATGTTACCACCCTCTATGTGCTAGTTATTCAGCCCTCCAGTTCACTAGCCACAGCTAGAGTCACTCTCAGTTTAAATAGACACAGCTAGATCAGTCCCTCCAGTTCACTATCCACAGCTAGGTCAGCCCTCCAGTTCACTAGCCACAGCTAGGTCAGCCCTGCAGTTCACTAGCCACAGCTGATCAGCTCTCCAGTTCACCGGCCATAGCTAGGTCAGCCCTCCAGTTATCCCTCAAACAAATAGGTGTGCACACTTGTAATCAGATAGTTGTGTCGCACCCTCCCACTGCTCTGTGCCCTGCAGTGATATTTAATAACCAAAACAGAAAAGGAAGGGGACAACCGACGAGAAGTAGTCTGCCTGATAAAGGACCGATGTAGTCAGAAACATGTCGCAATAAACTTGGGGTACTTTTTGCAGACTACTTCGTGTGGTGTCCCCTTCCATCCCTCCAGTTCACCAGCCATTGTTATTTAGCCCACCACACCCACTCAACAATCAGCCATCTTCACCCATGGCATGCACACCCCTGGCATGCAATGCCAAAATGTATAGATGTGCCCCTGCCTCCAACATTACCCCTTTAATAGTTACACTTATAGAAATAAAATAGTACAGAGCTTGCAGGGGGAGGATAATGAAGTGATCTGATCTTAGACAGCTCTGTGTAATGTATTTCTCTATGTGTCCCTATTTAAAGGGGAATGTTGGAGGGTAGGTTATTATATATTATCATACCATTATATACTATTATTATACTATTACATACCCTAACATTCCCCTTTAATAGTTACACTTATAGAAATAAACATAGTACAGAGCTGCAGGGGGAGGATAATGAAGTGACCCTGATCTAGACACGCTCTGTGTAATTTTTCTCTATAGTGTCCCTATTTAAAGGGGAAGTTGGAGGGTAGGTTATTAATATTATCATACCATTATATACATTATTATACTATTACATACCCTATAACACCCCCTTTAATAGTTACACTTATAGAAAAATAACATAGTACAGGAGCTGACGGGGAGGATAAGAAGATGACCCTGATCTTAGCACGCTCTGTGTATGTATTTCTCTATAGTGTCCCTCATTTAATGGGAATGTTGGAGGGTAGGTTATTAATATATCATACCATTAATACTATTAATACACTATTACATACGGTACCCTATAACATCCCCTTTAATAGTTACACTTATAGAAATAAACATAGTACAGAGCTGCAGGGGGAGGTAATTGAAGTGACCCTGATCTTAGCCACAGCTCTGTTGTATGTATTTCTCTATAGGGTCCCTATTAAAGGGAATGTTGGAGGGTAGGTTAATTATTATATAGTTATATCCATTATATAGTATTATTAGCTATTACATACCCTAAACATCCCCCTTTAATAGTTTAAACGTATAGTAATAACATAGTACAGAGCTGCAGGGTGAGGATAATGAATGACCCTGATTTAGCACAGCTCTGTGTAATGTTTTTTTCTCATAGGTCCCTATTTAAAGGGGAATGTTGGAGGGTAGGTTATTATATTATTATCATACCATTATATACTATTAATACACTATACATACGTACCCTATAACATCCCTTTAATAGTTACACTATAGAAATAACATAGTCACAGAGCTGCAGGGGGAGGATAATAAGTGACCGTGATCTTAGCACAGCTCTGTGTAATGTATTTCTTGTAATGTCCCTATTTAAAGAGGAATGTTGGAGGGTAGGTTATTTATGATATTATCATACCATTATATACTATTATTATACATTACTTACCTTATAACACCCCCCTAATAGTTACTTATAGAAATAACATGTACAGAGCTGTAGGGGGAGGATAATGAAGTGACCCTGATCTTAGCACAGCTCGGTGTAATGTATTTCTCTATAGGGTCCCTATTTAAAGGGGAATGTTGGAGGTAGGTTATTATATATTATCATACATTATATACTTTATTATACTATAAATACACCTATAACATCCCTTTAATGTTACACTTATAGAAAAACATAGTATAGCTGCAGGGGGAGGATAATGAAGTGACCCTGATTAGCACAGCTCGTGTGTAATGTATTCTCTATAGGGTCCCTATTTAAAGGGGAATGTTGGAGGTAGGTATTATATATTATCAAAAATACCATTAATACTATTATATACTATTACTTACCCTATAACATCCCCCTTTAATAGGTTACACTTATAGAAATAACTAGTACAGAGCTGCAGGGGAGGATAATGAAGTGATCCTGATACTTAGCACAGCTCTGTGTAAGATTTCTTATAGTGTCCCTATTAAAGGGGAATGTTGAGGGTAGGTTATTATATATATAATACCATTATATATAGTATTATCTATTACATACCCTATAACATCCCCTTTAATAGTACACTTATAGAAATAACATAGTCACAAGCTGCAGGGGGAGGATAATGAAGTGACCGTGATCTTAGCACAGCTCTGTGAATGTATTTCTCTTTAATGTCCCCTATTTAAGAGGAATGTTGGAGGGTAGGTATTATATATTATCATACCATTATATACTATTATTATACTATACATACCTTATAACACCCCCCTTTAATAGTTAGACTTATAGAAATAACATAGTACAGAGCTTTAGGGGGAGGATAATGAAGTTGACCCTGATCTTAGCCACATCGGGTGGTAATGTATTTCTCTATAGTGTCCTATTTAAGGGGAATGTTGGAGGGTAGGTTATTATATATTATCATACCATATATACTATTATTATACTATTACATACCCTAAACATCCCCTTAATAGTTACACTTATAGAAATAACTAGTAACGAGCTGCAGGGGGAGGATAATGAAGTGACACCTGATCTTAGCACAGATCTGTGTAATGTATTTCTCTATGTTAGGGTCCCTATTTAAAGGGGAAGTTGGAGGGTAGGTAAAAGCTTTTAAACAGTCCTTTCTATTTTCGGTGTAACTTCATGTTTTTCCCCCATACAGGAACCTTTCTGAGTCCTAAGAGAAGACCTGGGACATCAAACCCCCCAGATCCCCCGTCAGATGACAGAAAGTTGCTGCTGAAGGCTCAGTACAAGCCCAGACCTCCCATCTTGTTGCCGGCTCAATGCCCAAACAGCAAAGACAACGTGATCCTCCGGGAAGCCCCTGTCATACTCAGCTGCCGCACGTCTAGACAGACTTCTACGAGCTGGTGTGGAAACCGACATGTAGGGGGCGCCCTCTCCTATTCTACATAGTGAACAGAAAGGTATCATCTCATTGCTACTGGGTCATTGCAAGGACTTCTATTCTTCTTCTCCAACCCATAGATTTCCATCCCTCTAAATTTGCAGTGAAGGTTCTCTAGGGGGGTCTTCCACCTAATTGGTGGACGGCCTGGTGATTGGTTGTTATTTCTAAAGGGCCCAATCAATTTCATCTGATTTTCGAGCTTAATGGTGGTTGGGCATGATTCCGCCATAAAAAACCAGTGGGTTCGGCTATGATTTAGACCATAGAGGACGATCAGTTATGTTGGTGAAAAATCTGGCTGACAATTGGTGGCACAAATTGGGTGCATGTTTACACAAACTAAGCCGAGACCCTTACTGACCACAATAGCGGAACTATGTCCGATCCAATCCCACTTGAACAAGATGAACACACTGAGTTCAGGATTGTCAGGACGTTTATCTTGGACAAGTGGTGGTACCCTACCCATCCCTTGACCAGATGAACACACTGAGTTAGGATGTCAGGACGTTCATCTTGACAAGTGGTGGTACCATCCCTGAACAGATGAACACACTGATTCAGGATGTCAGGACGTTCATCTGGACAAGTGGTGGTACCCTCCCTTGAAACAAGATGAACACACTGAGTTCAGGATGCCAGGCGTTCTCTTGGACAAGTGGTGGGTACCCATCCCTTGAACAAGATGAACACACTGTGTTCAGGATGACAGGACTTCATCTTGAACAAGTGGTGGTACCCATCCCTTGAACAAGATGAAAACACAGAGTCAGGATGCCAGGACGTTCATCTTGGAAAGTGGTGGTACCCATCCCTTGAAAAGTGGACACACGAGTTCAGGATGTCAGGACGTTCATCTTGGACAATGGTTGGTACCCATCCTTGAAACAAGTATGAACACACTGAGTCGGATGCCAGGACGTTCATCTGGACAAGTGGTGGTACCCATCCCTTGAACAAGATGAACACACTGAGTTCAGGATGTCAGGAAGTTCATCTTGGCAAGTGTGGTACCCATCCCTTGAACAGATGAACACACTGAGTTCAGGATGTCAGGACGTTCATCTTGGACAAGTGGTGGTACCCATCCCTTGAACAAGATGAAACACATGAGTTCAGGACTGTCAGGCGTTCATCTTGGACCAAGTGGTGGTACCCATTCCTTGAACAAGATGAACACACTGATTCAGGATGTCAGGATGTTATCTGGACAAGTGGTGGTACCCATCCTTGAACAAGATGAACACATGAGTTCAGGAGTCAGGACGTTCATCTGGACAAGTGGTGGTACCCATTCCTTGAACAAGATGAACACACTGAGGTTTACAGGATGTCAGGAGAGTTCATCTTGGAACAGTGGTGGTACCCATCCCTTGAACAAGATGAACACACTGAGTTCAGGATGTCAGGACGTTCTCTTGCGACAAGTGTGGTACCCATCCTTGAACAAGAATGAACCACTGAGTTCAGGATGCCAGGACGTTCATCTTGGACAAGTGGTGGTACCCATCCCTTGAAACAAGATGAACCACTGGAGTCAGGATGTCAGGAAGTTCATCTTGGACAAGTGGTGGTACCCATCCGTGAACAAGATGAACACATGAGTTCAGGATGTTAGGATGTTCATCTTGGACAAGTGTGGTACCCATCCCTTGGAACAAGATGCACACACTGAGTTTCAGGATGTCAGGAGTGTCATCTTGGACAAGTGGTGTGGTACCCATCCCGACAAGTGAACACACTGAGTTCAGGATGTCAGACATTCTCTTGGACAAGTGGGGTACCATTCCTTGACACAGATGAACACACTGAGTTCAGGATGTCAGGACGTCATCTTGGACAGTGGTGGTACCCATCCCTTGAAGAAGATGAACCACTGAGTTCGGATTCGGAAGTTCATCTTGGACAAGTGGTGTACCCCCCCCTTGAACAAGTGACCACTGAGTCAGGAGTCAGGACATTATCTTGGACAAGTGGTGGTACCCATCCCTTGAACAAGATGAACACAGTGAGTTCAGGATGTCAGGACGTTCATCTTGGGCAAGTGGTGGTACCCATCCCTTGAAGAAGATGAACACACTGAGTTCAGGATGTCAGGACGTTCATCTTGGGCAAGTGGTGGTACCCATCCCTTGAAGAAGATGAACACACTGAGTTCAGGATGTCAGGCGTTATCTTGGCAGTGGTGGTACCCATCCTGAAGAAGATGAACACTGGTCATGATGTCAGGGACATTCATCTTGGACAAGTGGTGGTACCCATTCCTTTCTCGGACTGGCAGGGCTATTACTGTTTCTATGCTAATCTCCCCTTTTTACAGCAGGTGGCAAACACCTCGGGTGAGTGGACAGTTTCTCGTGTTCCGGGACCACAGCACCGACTTACCCTCAC
This sequence comes from Hymenochirus boettgeri, assembly GCA_019447015.1. NCBI lineage: Eukaryota > Metazoa > Chordata > Amphibia > Anura > Pipidae > Hymenochirus > Hymenochirus boettgeri. The sequence continues at coordinate 108,327 of JAACNH010000961.1, read as the reverse complement.
CAAACTGGACCCGGGGAGCTTGTACGAAGTGGAAATGGTGGGCTATAACTGCGCCGGGGAAGGCCAGACTGCCATGGTGACCTTCCGGACTGGTGCGTGGAATATCTTTAATTGTTTCTGTATTTGACATGAACTGTGGGTGAATTTCGGGGTCGGACATTAATCCTTCTTTATGTACATTTCAGGACGGCGCCCTAAGCCGGACATTGTCCCCAGCAAGGACATTCAGATCCAGAAGGACGACCGGGGACCAGCACCCAGAGCAGCAACCAGTCTGACAATAACCGCCTTTCCGTAAGAACCTTTAACTCTTCATCGGGTCTCTCGCTTGGGATTTCAAACTTCTCGGTTACTAGGGTAAAACTAACGGTAAAACGCAACGGAGGGTCTAATCACAGACTGAAAGAGAAGTAAAAAGAGAAGTAGATGTTTTAAAACACCAAAAACAACCAAACCCTCTTTTTACTAACTTCCCCTTTAGAGAAACGATAATTAAAGGAGAAGCTACTGAAGGAATTGATACTTTGTACATTTGCCAGATCCCAGGGGGCTGCTGGGTAAATTGTCTCTATTTTTATTTAGCTTCCCAATTATATATATCAGGCCATTGAAATGTGAATGCTCCATCATTGATTTTCGTATTTGCTGTGAGTGGGAATCTTCATGGAACATGTACGGAAAGATAACAGACCTTCAGTTACTTTCAACCTGTCAATCAATTTCTTAACAGCGCCAGAAGCTCCGGATCGCTCCTATCTCCATGGCTTCCGAGACCTCCGTATATGTCCACATGGATCCCAGGGAAATGGCGGATTCCCCATCCAGTCCTTCCGGGTGGAGTATAAGAAGCTGGAAACAGTCGGGGGACTGGATTCTGGGGGCACGGGACATCCCCACCTACACGTCTGTCTGTTGAGATAACGGATCTTGAAAAAGGTACGAAGACCGAACAGAGCAGAACTGGTCCAACCCATTTATTTTAAAGTTGGTAGTTCTCATCACATGTGACTGACAGAGGATGCGGGAGTTGTAGTTTACCCACAATTAAAAGTGGGGGTTGTCACTAAGTTATTACTTTCCAGTACACATTGTAACATTGTTACTATTTTCCCAATAGGCACCTCCTTCAAATTTCGTGTAAGGGCCCTAAACATTCTGGGAGAGAGCCAGCCCAGTGCCGCTTCCAAACCCTACATGGTGTCAGGCTACACGAACCGCGTGTATGAGCGGCCGGTCACTGGACCCTACATCACCTTCACCGAAGCCATCAACGAGACCACCATCATGCTCAAGTGGATGGTAAGGGGCCAAATTAGGGCAAATCACAGGAAAGTAAAAGGAGCAGAGAATTGTCAGAAGGTCTGTGATGTCACAAACTGTTCAAAATGGATTGCTGCCTAGTGTAAATATATTGTTTGATTGGCTGCCCCAGTGTAATATTATTGTTTAAATGGCTGCCCCAGTGTAAGTATTGTTGTTTGATTGGCGCCCGTGTACCATATTATTGTTTGATTGGCTGCCCCAGTGTAAATATTATTGTTGATTGGCTGCCCCAGTGTAAATATTATTGTTTGATGGCTGCCCCAGTGTAAATATTATTGTTTGATTGGCTGCCCCAGTGTAAATATTATTGTTTGATTGGCTGCCCAGTGTAAAATATTATTGTTTGATTGGCTGCCCCAGTGTACATATATTGTTTGATTGGCTGTCCCAGTGTACATATATTGTTTGATTGGCAGCCCCAGTGTAAATATTATTGTTTGATTGGCTGCCCCAGTGTAAATATTATTGTTTGATTGGCTGCCCAGTGTAAGTATTGTTGTTTGATTGGCTGCCCCAGTGTAAATATTATTGTTTGATTGGCTGCCCCAGTGTAAGTATTGTTGTTGATTGGCTGCCCCAGTGTAAATATTATTGTTTGATTGGCAGCCCCAGTGTAAATATTATTGTTTGATTGGCTGCCGCCAGTGTAATATTATTGTTGATTGGCTGCCCCAGGTAAGTATGTTGTTTGATTGCTGCCCAGTTGTAAATATATTGTTTGATGGCAGCCCCAGTGTAAATATTATTGTTTGATTGGATGTCCCAGTGTAAATATATTGTGTTGATGGCAGCCCCAGTGTAATATTATTGTTTGATTGGCTGCCCCAGTGTAAATATATGTTTGATTGGCTGCCCCAGTGTAAGTATGGTTGTTGAGGCTGCCCCAGTGTAAATAGTATTGTTGATTGGCTGCCCCCAGTGTAAGTATTATTGTTTGATGGGCTGCCCCAGTGTTACATATTATTGTTTGATTGGCTGCCCCAGTGTAAATATTATTGTTGATTGGCAGCCCAGTGTAAATATATTGTTTGATTGGCTGCCCCAGTGTAAAATTATTGTTTGATTGGTGCCCCAGTGTAAATATTATTGTTTGATTGGCAGCCCCAGTGTAAATATTATTTGTTTGATTGGCAGCCCCAGTGAAAATATTGTTGATTGGCGCCAAGTGTAAATTATTGTTTGATTGGCTGCCCCAGTGTAAATATTATTGTGTTGATTGGCTGCCCCAGTGTAAGTATTGTTGTTTGATTGGCAGCCCAGTGTAATATTATTGTTTGATTGGTGCCCCAGTGTAAATATTATTGTTTGATGGGCTGTCCCAGTGTAGTCTTGTTGTTTTATGTGCTGGCCCCAGTGTAATATTATTGTTTGATTGGCTGCCCCAGTGTAAGTATTGTTGTTTGATTGGCAGCACCCAGTTTACATGTTCTTGTTTGATTGGCAGCCCCAGTGTAAATATTATTGTTTGATTGGCGGCCCCAGGTAATATTTTGTTGAGTGGCTTGCCCCAGTGTAAATATTATTGTTTGATTGGCAGCCCCAGTGTAAATATTATTGTTTGATTGGCTGCCCCAGTGTAAATATTATTGTTTGATTGGCTGCCCCAGTGTAAATATTATTGTTTGATTGGCAGCCCCAGTGTAAGTAGTGTTTGATTGGCAGCCCCAGTGTAAATAGTATTGTTTGATTGGCTGCCCCAGTGTAAATATTATTGTTTGATTGGCTGCCCCAGTGTAAGTATTGTTGTTTGATTGGCAGCCCCAGTGTACATGTTCTTGTTTGATTGGCAGCCCCAGTGTAAATATTATTGTTTGATTGGCAGCCCCAGTGTAATATTATTGGTTTGATTGGCTGCCCCAGTGTAAATATTATTGTTTGATTGGCAGCCCCAGTGTAAGTATTGTTGATGGCTAACCCAGGTACGTCTGTTTGATGGCCCAGTGTAAGTATTGTTGTTTTATTGGCTGCCCCAGTGTAAATATTATTGTTTGATTGGCTGCCCCAGTGTAGTATTGTTGTTTGATTGGCAGCCCCAGTGTAAGTATTGTTGTTTGATTGGCTGCCCCAGTGTAAATATTATTGTTGATTGGCAGCCAGTGTAAATATTATTGTTTGATTGGCTGCCCCAGTGTAAATATTATTGATTGATTGGCTGCCCCAGTGTAAATATTGTTGTTTGATTGGCTGCCCCAGTGTAAATATTATTGATTGATTGGCTGCCCCAGTGTAAATATTATTGTTTGATTGGCTGCCCCAGTTTGTAAATATTATTGTTTAATTGGCAGCCCCAGTGTAAATATTATTGTTTGATTGGCTGCCCCAGTGTAAATATTATTGTTTGATTGGCAGCCCCAGTGTAAATATTATTGTTTGAGTGTGGCTGCCCCAGTGTAAATATTATTGATTGATTGGCTGCCCCAGTGTAAGTATTGTTGTTTGATTGGCAGCCCCAGTGTAAATATTATTGTTTGATTGGCTGCCCCAGTGTATAATTATTATTGTTGTATGGCTGCCCCAGTGTAAATATTATTGTTTGATTGGCTGCCCCAGTGTAATATTTTGTTTGATTGGCAAGCCCCAGTGTAAGTATTGTTGTTTGATTGGCGCCCAGTGAGTATTGTTGTTTGATTAGCGTCCAGTGTAAATATTATTGTTGATTGGCAGCCCCAGTGTAAGTATTGTTGTTTGATTGGCAGCCCAGTGTAAATATTATTGTTTGATTGGCAGCCCCAGTGTAAGTATTGTTGTTTGATTGGCAGCTCCAGTGTAAATATTATTGTTTGATTGGCAGCCCCAGTGTAATATTATTGTTTGATTGGCGTCCCAGTGTAAAATTATAGTTTTATTGGCTGCCCCCATCTAAATATTATTGTTTGATTGGCTGCCCCAGTGTAAATATTATTGTTTGATTGGCTGCCCCAGTGTAAGTATTGTTGTTTGATTGGCAGCCCCAGGTTAAATTTATGTTTGATTGGCTGCCCCAGTGTAATATTATTGTTTGATTGGCTGCCCCGTGTAAGTATTGTTGTTTGATGGCAGCCCCAGTGTAAATATTATTGTTTGATGGCGCCCCAGTGTAAATTATTGTTGATTGGCTGCCCCAGTGTAAGTATTGTTGTTGATTGGCAGACCAGGGTAAATATTATGTTTGATTGGCTGCCCCAGTGTAAGTTATTGTTGTTGATTGGCTGCCTCAGTGTAAGTATTGTTGTTTGATTGGCAGCCCCAGTGTACATGTTCTGTTCCTTCTGTAATGATATATGAAGGTTTTCTGGGAAGACTGGGGGAGAGTCTGTCACAATTGAAATCTATGTTTCTCTTTATAGTATAACAGTCCAGTAACAATACACCCCCATCCACGGCGTTCTAATCTACTAACGGCCCACAGACACGACAATGACAATGACTACAAGAAGGATGTGTTAGAAGGTAAGTACCTGCTATGTATATTTATATTAACATATGGGTGGGAGCTGCCATATTGTTCTCTTAGACAGTACAGTATGAGGGTATAGCTTATTGTGGTGTACAGAACATTCCCTCTCTGTATATTTATAATTTATACAATGGGTGGGAGCTGCCATAGTGTTTCCCTTAGACAGTACAGTATGAGGGTATAGCTTATTGGGTGTACAGAACATCCCTTCTGTATATTAATTTATACATATGGGTGGGGAGCTGCCATAGTGTTTCCTTAGACAGTACAGTATGAGGGTATAGCAGTCTTATTGGGTACAGAAACATTCCCTCTCTGTATATTATATTTATACATATGGGTGGGAGCTGCCATATTGTTTCCCATAGACAGTTACAGTATGAGGGATAGCTTATTGGTGTACAGAACATTCCTTCTCTGTATATTTATACATATGGGTGGGAGCTGCCATATTGTTTCCCTTAGACAGTTACAGTATGAGGGTATAGCTTATTGGATGTACAGAACATTCCTTCTCTGTATATTTATACATATGGGTGGGAGCTGCCATATTGTTCCCTTAGACATACAGTATGGGGTATAGCTATTGTGTGTAACAACATTCCTTCTCTGTAATTTATACATAGGGTGAAAGCTGCCATATTGTTTCCCTTAGACAGTACAGTATGAGGGTATAGCTTATTGTGTGTACAGAACATCCTTCTCTGTATATTTATACATATGGGTGGGAGCTGCCATATTGTTTCTTAGACAGTACAGTATGAGGGTATAGCTTATTGTGTGTACAGAACATTCCTTCTCTGTATATTTATACATATGGGTGGGAGCTTTATACATGGGTGGGAGCTGCCATATTGTTTCCCTTAGCAGTACGAGGGTATAGCTTATTGTGTGTACAGAACATTCTTCTCTGTATATTATACATATGGGTGGGAGCTGCCATATTGTTTCTTAGACAGTTCAGTATGAGGGTATAGCTTATTGTGTGTACAGAATATTCCTTCTCTGTATATTATATTATAAATAGGGTGGAGCTGCCATATTGTTTCCCTTAGACATACAGTATGAGGGTATAGCTTATTTGTGTACAGAACATTCCTTCTCTATATATTTATACATATGGGTGGAGCTGCCATATTGTTTCCCTTAGACAGTACAGTATGAGGGTATAGCTTATTGTGTGTACAGAATATTCCTTCTCTGTAATTATATTTTATACATATGGGTAGGAGCTGCCATATTGTTTCCTTAGAACAGTACAGTATGAGGGTATAGCTTATTGTATGTACAGAACATTCCTTCTGTATATTTATATTATACTATGGGTGGGAGCTGCCATATTGTTCCCTTAGACAGTACAGTATGAGGGTATAGCTTATTGTGTGTACAGAACATTCCTACTCTGTATATTTTATACATATGGGTGGGAGCTGCCATATTGTTTCCCTTAGACAGTACAGTATGAGGGTATAGCTTATTGTATGTACAGAACATTCCTTCTCTGATATTTATAGTTATACATAGGGTGGGAGCTGCCATATTGTTTCCCTAGACAGTTCAGTTGAGGGTATAGCTTATTGTATGTACACGAACATTCCTTCTCTGTATATTATAGTTATACATAGGGTGGGAGCTGCCATATTGTTTCCCTTAGACAGTTCAGTATGAGGGTATAGCTTATTGTTGTACAGAAAATTTCCTTCTTGTATATTTAATTTATACATATGGGTGGGAGCTGGCCATATTGTTTCCCTTAGACAGTACAGTATGAGATTATAGCTTATTGTGTGTACAGAACATTCCTTCTCTGTATATTTATATTTATATATGGGTGGGAGCTGCTATAGTGATTAGATTAGTATAATATGAAGGTATCTCTGATAGGATGGTATTAGGATGTCTCTGGTGCCCTACCCACAGTCCTTTCTGATGTCCCCAATGTATTCTCTGCCCTCCCAGGGGATCGTTACTGGCACTCAATCAGCCACCTGCAGCCGGAGACGTCCTATGACATTAAAATGCAATGTTATAACGAGGGAGGGGAGAGCGAGTTCAGCAACGTGATGATATGTGAAACTAAAGGTAAGAGCAACGGTGAATGTAAAGTGTTGGGGGCCCCTGGTAATACAGGGGCCACGTCTCAAGGTTTTTGTTTTAATCTGCGGGTTTCATGCTGCGATGGGGGTGACTCTGGGTTTACAATAACTAAACAATTCACTCTTTAATCCACTTGGGCTCAGTGGGGCTTCTGGGAATCCACAGGAAACCTCTTAAAGGGCTAAAGAGCCCAGCAGTGATGGCGGAGGAGGGGAGTTTTAATAAATAAATAATAATAATATCCAGCCGTGCGTGCCTGCAAGAGCAAGGGATTGGCTCATTGTAACGGAGGAAAATGTTTTCCCCTCGTATGTTTATAATAATGAAACCTTTAGAAGTACAGGAATGAGCTTGCATGAGGATGTTTTATCAGCCTGAACGCTATGTAACTGTTGTGGTGTGTTTGTTACAATGATCATTATTTACCACTCTGCCAATCAGAACTGTTTCTCCCTTGACCAAAGTCTGTGAATGGTTAACATCTTCCCCCTTTTCTCTTCCAGCTCGCAAGTCTTCTGGCCACCAACCCCCACCTTCTGCTCCTTCTCCTCCACCCCCGCAAGGGAACGCAAATGGAGCGATTGGAACTGCCACCGTGGCTCGCTCTTTGAGTGCGACCATATTGATAGTGGGTGTTGGGGTCCATCGTTCTTATACTAGTGGCTTTCATCCCAGTTTGCCTGTGGCGAGCGTGGTCCAAACAGAGTAAGTAGTATGGCAGCTCCAACAGGGTTGAAATCCCATTAACTAACAACTAATCAGTCTTAAGGCATTTGGTTGATCCCCAATCTCCTTACAGAACAAACCACCGACATTGCGTTTCCCAGCAGTGGGATCCTGTCCTCGTCCTGCCAGTACACCATGGTGCCCCTGAGAGGGGCCTCTACCGTAGCCAACTTCCCCTGCGCTAATGGCTCCGTGGTAAATGGCACATGCCCGTCTGGAAATCTGAACCATAATGGAGTAAAGCCAGAAGATTACTGCGCCGAGACAGGACACCAGGTAACATAGCTAACACGTCACATGTCCAAAATTTCCAAATGGTGATCTGCATAGGGACAATATTTTGAACATGTCAGAGAGACGACTTATGATGTCATAGATTCCAAATGCTGATCTGCATAGGGACAATACATTGAACATGTCAGAGAGATGACTATGATGTCACAGATTCCAAATGGTGATCTGCATTGGGAAATACATTGAAAGTCAGAGGACGACTTATGATGTCATAGATTCCAAATGGTGACATGCATAGGGTCAATACACTGAACATGTCAGAGAGAGACTATGATGTCACAATTCCAAATGGTGATCTGCATTGGGACAATACATTGAACATGTCAGAGAGGCGACTTATGATGTCCTAGATTCCAAATGGTGACCTGCATAGGGACAATACATTGAACATGTCAGAGAGATGACTATGATGTCACATATTCCAAAATGGTGACTGCATTGGGACAATACATTGACATGTCAGAGGATGACCTATGATGTCTAAATTCCAAATGGTGACCTCATAGGGACAATACATTGAACATGTCAGAGAGAGACTTATGATGTCCATCCAAATTGTGAGATAGCATACAGTACATTGACCATTAGCAAAATTAGCATCTTGCATTTGGCAAGGCTTAGTCAAGACTGACCATATGTCTCTGTAGTTAGATTAAAACACCAGGGCTGGTTAGGACTGATAGGATTGGTTAGGACCAGTCAACACTGTTAGGAATAATAAGGACTGGTTAGTAAGGACTAGTAAGGATGGTTAGTTAGGATTAGTAAGACTGTTTAGTAGGACAAGTAAACACTGGTTAGTTAGGAGTAGTTTAGTATAGTAAGGACTGGTTAGTTAGGACTAGTTAGGATTAGTAAGGACTGGTTAGTAGGACAAGAAAACACTGGTTAGTAAGACTAGTTAGTATTAGTAAGGTCTGGTAGTTAGGACTAGTAAGGACTGTTAGTAGGTAGTATGGACTTTAGTTAGGACAAGTAAACACTGGTTAGTTAAGACTAGTTAGGATGTAAGGTCTGGTGTTAGTTAGGACTAGTTAGGATTAGTAAGGACAGTTTAGTTAGGACAAGTTAAGACTAGTTAGGATTAGTAAGGACTGGTTAGTTAGGACTAGTTAGGATTAGTAAGGACAGTTTAGTTAGGACTAGTTAGGATTAGTAAGGACTGGTTAGTTAGGACTAGTTAGGATTAGTAAGGACTGTTTAGTTAGGACAAGTTAAGACTAGTTAGGATTAGTAAGGTCTGGTTAGTTAGGACTAGTTAGGATTAGTAAGGACTGTTAAGTTAGGATAAGTAAACACTGGTTAGTTAAGACTAGTTAGGATTAGTAAGGTCTGGTTAGTTAGAACTAGTTAGGATTAGTAAGGACTGTTTAGTTAGGACAAGTTAAGACTAGTTAGGATTAGTAAGGTCTGGTTAGTTAGGACTAGTTAGGATTAGTAAGGTCTGGTTAGTTAGGACTAGTTAGAATTAGTAAGGACTGTTTAGTTAGGACAAGTTAAGACTAGTTAGGATTCATTACAGCGCAGCGGTAGGTTAAACATCAGAGATACGTGGCGGCAGGTTGCAGGGAAGCGCAAACTGAATTGCCGGCATTTCGATTTAGCTGCATCGCGCGATTCGTGTACGCGCCTATGGGGCCTTCCGCTAACGTCTTACATCCTGTTAATTAATAACCTGGAACCAATATGTACATTAAACAAACATCCCGTGATATAAAAGTGATTTTCTCCTTTTTGTATATTTGGGAGACGCTTTTCTCCATTTTGTTTATTTCTTTGCTGTTATTTATTTATTTTTCTCCCTCGGTTCAGACATTGGATTTATCAACAAACTTAGTCATCAGATGAAAGCCCCTTTGAAATATCCTTGAGTTTAGTGGGAGCCAACGCGTTTTTGCAAACTTCAGATACAAAGTAACAGTGTGAGAAGGTTACATTACGATGCTCATTTTTGTTTCCTCTTTACCAGAAACATGAGTGATTGAATGTGTCATGCTGGTTGTACAAAGCCAAACTCTCTGTGTCAGGATAAGCTTTGTGCCGGTCTGCTGGTACTGGGGCTTAGGGATAGTGGGTTTCAGTAGGGATGGCGGTTCGCGGATCGACCAAGATCGCCGCGCGGATTATCCCATTCCGCGAACGGCGGATTTTTCAGGTTTTTCGCCTTCCTAAACCGCGGATGTCCTGTATTTTTCAATTATGGGGATTTCTTGTATTTTTGAGGATTTTTTTATTTAATGCGGTCCAACTCAGGCGATTTTCGAATTTTCCGAGCCGGACGGATTTGGTAAGTTCGGACGATCTTATTTAAGAATATCAGGTTCTGGCCCAGTGTACAGTCCTTAGTTCTTCTCTTGCCTGTTTATTTAACATTTGATTTTTACTTAAATTTTTTTTTCTTAATAGGAAAATAAAAAAAAGAAACATTTCTGCCGATCCTGGAAAGATTAGAGGTATTTCTAGGTGTTTTACTTTATATAATATTATCTTATGAATGTATTTTATTATTTTACCTTACAGAGCCACCAGAGGTCAGTATGGAGCTGTACCAGCAGATCGTCACCTGGGGGCAGAGCGCAAAGTTCCACGTGCGAAGTGAAGGGGAACCCCCAAACCTCCATAATGTGGCTGCAAAATGCCACCCGCTAATGGCAGCTCCAAGTACGAATGTCCCGGAAGGTGTTGCGTGTGATTAACGTGGGGCCAGAGGATGGTGGCGTGTACCAGTGCATGGCTTGAAAATGAGTGGGAATTGCACAAGACTGGTGCTGCTGATAACCAAACGTTCCGGTGAGCTGCTAGTAATAAAAGGGGTGTATGTGCCAGCTGCCATCACATCTCCTGCCACAGTGAGATAAAAATTATATGTACCAGTCACCGGGGCACTTATGTTACCACCCTCTATGTGCTAGTTATTCAGCCCTCCAGTTCACTAGCCACAGCTAGAGTCACTCTCAGTTTAAATAGCCACAGCTAGATCAGTCCCTCCAGTTCACTATCCACAGCTAGGTCAGCCCTCCAGTTCACTAGCCACAGCTAGGTCAGCCCTGCAGTTCACTAGCCACAGCTGATCAGCTCTCCAGTTCACCGGCCATAGCTAGGTCAGCCCTCCAGTTATCCCTCAAACAAATAGGTGTGCACACTTGTAATCAGATAGTTGTGTCGCACCCTCCCACTGCTCTGTGCCCTGCAGTGATATTTAATAACCAAAACAGAAAAGGAAGGGGACAACCAACGAAGAAGTAGTCTGCCTGATAAAGGACCGATGTAGTCAGCAACATGTCGCAATAAACTTGGGGTACTTTTTGCAGACTACTTCGTGTGGTGTCCCCTTCCATCCCTCCAGTTCACCAGCCATTGTTATTTAGCCCACCACACCCACTCAACAATCAGCCATCTTCACCCATGGCATGCACACCCCTGGCATGCAATGCCAAAATGTATAGATGTGCCCCTGCCTCCAACATTACCCCTTTAATAGTTACACTTATAGAAATAAAATAGTACAGAGCTTGCAGGGGGAGGATAATGAAGTGATCCGATCTTAGACAGCTCTGTGTAATGTATTTCTCTATGTGTCCCTATTTAAAGGGGAATGTTGGAGGGTAGGTTATTATATATTATCATACCATTATATACTATTATTATACTATTACATACCCTAACATTCCCCTTTAATAGTTACACTTATAGAAATAAACATAGTACAGAGCTGCAGGGGGAGGATAATGAAGTGACCCTGATCTAGACACGCTCTGTGTAATTTTTCTCTATAGTGTCCCTATTTAAAGGGGAAGTTGGAGGGTAGGTTATTAATATTATCATACCATTATATACATTATTATACTATTACATACCCTATAACACCCCCTTTAATAGTTACACTTATAGAAAAATAACATAGTACAGGAGTGACAGGGAGGATAAGAAGATGACCCTGATCTTAGCACGCTCTGTGTATGTATTTCTCTATAGTGTCCCTCATTTAATGGGAATGTTGGAGGGTAGGTTATTAATATATCATACCATTAATACTATTAATACACTATTACATACGGTACCCTATAACATCCCCTTTAATAGTTACACTTATAGAAATAAACATAGTACAGAGCTGCAGGGGGAGGTAATTGAAGTGACCCTGATCTTAGCCACAGCTCTGTTGTATGTATTTCTCTATAGGGTCCCTATTAAAGGGAATGTTGGAGGGTAGGTTAATTATTATATACTTATAATCCATTATATAGTATTATTACTATTACATACCCTAAACATCCCCCTTTAATAGTTTAAACGTATAGTAATAACATAGTACAGAGCTGCAGGGTGAGGATAATGAATGACCCTGATTTAGCACAGCTCTGTGTAATGTTTTTTTCTCATAGGTCCCTATTTAAAGGGGAATGTTGGAGGGTAGGTTATTATATTATTATCATACCATTATATACTATTAATACACTATACATACGTACCCTATAACATCCCTTTAATAGTTACACTATAGAAATAACATAGTCACAGAGCTGCAGGGGGAGGATAATAAGTGACCGTGATCTTAGCACAGCTCTGTGTAATGTATTTCTTGTAATGTCCCTATTTAAAGAGGAATGTTGGAGGGTAGGTTATTTATAATATTATCATACCATTATATACTATTATTATACATTACTTACCTTATAACACCCCCCTAATAGTTACTTATAGAAATAACATGTACAGAGCTGTAGGGGGAGGATAATGAAGTGACCCTGATCTTAGCACAGCTCGGTGTAATGTATTTCTCTATAGGGTCCCTATTTAAAGGGGAATGTTGGAGGTAGGTTATTATATATTATCATACATTATATACTTTATTATACTATAAATACACCTATAACATCCCTTTAATGTTACACTTATAGAAAAACATAGTAAGCTGCAGGGGGAGGATAATGAAGTGACCCTGATTAGCACAGCTCGCGTGTAATGTATTCTCTATAGGGTCCCTATTTAAAGGGGAATGTTGGAGGTAGGTATTATATATTATCAAAAATACCATTAATACTATTATATACTATTACTTACCCTATAACATCCCCCTTTAATAGAGTTACACTTATAGAAATAACATAGTACAGAGCTGCAGGGGAGGATAATGAAGTGATCCTGATCTTAGCACAGCTCTGTGTAAGATTTCTTATAGTGTCCCTATTAAAGGGGAATGTTGGAGGGTAGGTTATTATATATATAATACCATTATATATAGTATTATACTATTACATACCCTATAACATACCCCTTTAATAGTACACTTATAGAAATAACCATAGTACAAGCTGCAGGGGGAGGATAATGAAGTGACCGTGATTTAGCACAGCTCTGTGGAATGTATTTCTCTTTAATGTCCCCTATTTAAGAGGAATGTTTGAGGGTAGGTTATTATATATTATCATACCATTATATACTATTATTATACTATACATACCTTATAACACCCCCCTTTAATAGTTAGACTTATAGAAATAAATAGTACAGAGCTTTAGGGGAGGATAATGAAGTTGACCCTGATCTTAGCCACACTCGGGTGTAATGTATTCTCTATAGTGTCCTATTTAAAGGGGAATGTTGGAGGGTAGGTTATTATATATTATCATACCATTATATACTATTATTATACTATTACATACCCTAAACATCCCCTTAATAGTTACACTTATAGAAATAACTAGTAACGAGCTGCAGGGGGAGGATAATGAAGTGACACCTGATCTTAGCACAGATCTGTGTAATGTATTCTCTAGGTAGGGTCCCTATTTAAAGGGGAAGTTGGAGGGTAGGTAAAAGCTTTTAAACAGTCCTTTCTATTTTCGGGAACTTCATGTTTTTCCCCCATACAGGAACCTTTCTGAGCCTAGAGAAGACCGGGACATCAAACCCCCAGATCCCCCGTCAGATGACAGAAAGTTGCTGCTGAAGGCTCAGTACAAGCCCAGACCTCGCCATCTTGTTGCCGGCTCAATGCCCAAACAGCAAAGACAACGTGATCCTCCGGAAGCCCCTGTCATACTCAGCTTGCCGCACGTCTAGACAGACTTCTACGAGCTGTGTGGAACACCCGACATGTAGGGGGCGCCCTCTCCTATTCTACATAGTGAGACAGAAAGGTATCATCTCATTGCTACTGGGTCATTGCAAGGACTTCTATTCTTCTTCTCCAACCCATAGATTTCCATCCCTCTAAATTTGCAGTGAAGGTTCTCTAGGGGGGTCTTCCACCTAATTGGTCGGACGGCCTGGTGATTGGTTGTTATTTCTAAAGGGCCCAATCAATTTCATCTGATTTTTCAGCTTAATGGTGGTTGGGCATGATTCGCCATAAAAAACCGTGGGTTCGGCTATGATTTAGACCATAGAGACGATCAGTTTATGTTGGTAAAAAATCTGGCTGACAATTGGTGGCACAAATTGGGTGCATGTTTACACAAACTAAGCCGAGACCCTTACTGACACAATAGCGGAACTATGTCCGATCCAATCCCACTTGAACAAGATGAACACACTGAGTTCAGGATGTCAGGACGTTTATCTTGGACAAGTGGTGGTACCCTACCCATCCCTTGAACAGATGAACACACTGAGTTAGGATGTCAGGACGTTCATCTTGGACAAGTGGTGGTACCATCCCTGAACAAGATGAACACACGATTCAGGATGTCAGGACGTTCATCTGGACAAGTGGTGGTTACCCATCCCTTGAACAAGATGAACACACTGAGTTCAGGATGCCAGAGGTCATCTTGGACAAGGGTGGGTACCCATCCCTTGAACAAGATGAACACACTGTGTTCAGGATGACAGGACTTCATCTTGAACAAGTGGTGGTACCCATCCCTTGAACAAGATGAAAACACAGAGTTCAGGATGCCAGGACGTTCATCTTGGACAAGTGGTGGTACCCATCCCTGAAAAGATGGACACACGAGTTCAGGATGTCGGACGTTCATCTTGGACAAGTGGTGGTACCCATACTTTGAAACAAGAGAACACACTGAGGTCGGATGCCAGGACGTTCATCTGGACAAGTGGTGGTACCCATCCCTTGAACAAGATGAACACACTGAGTCAGGATGTCAGGAAGTTCATCTTGGCAAGTGGTGGTACCCATCCCTTGAACAGATGAACACACTGAGTTCAGATGTCAGGACGTTCATCTTGGACAAGTGGTGGTACCCATCCCTGAACAAGATGAACACATGAGTTCAGGACTGTCAGGCGTTCATCTTGGACAAGTGGTGGTACCCATTCCTGAACAAGATGAACACACTGAGTTCAGGATGTCAGGATGTTCATCTGGACAAGTGGTGGTACCCATTCCTTGAACAAGATGAACACATGAGTTCAGGATGTCAGGACGTTCATCTGGACAAGTGGTGGTACCCATTCCTTGAACAAGATGAACACACTGAGTTTCAGGATGTCAGGAGAGTTCATCTGGAACAGTGGTGGTACCCATCCCTTGAACAAGATGAACACACTGAGTTCAGGATGTCAGGACGTTCTCTTGGACAAGTGTGGTACCCATCCTTGAACAAGATGAACCACTAGTTCAGGATGCCAGGACGTTCATCTTGGACAAGTGGTGGTACCCATCCCTTGAACAAGATGAACCACTGGAGTCAGGATGTCAGGAAGTTCATCTTGGACAAGTGGTGGTACCCATCCGTGACAAGATGAACACATGAGTTCAGGATGTTAGGATGTTCATCTTGGACAAGTGGTGGTTACCCATCCCTTGAACAAGATGCACACACTGAGTTCAGGATGTCAGGATGTCATCTTGGACAAGTGGGTGGTACCCATCCCGACAAGTGAACACACTGAGTTCAGGATGTCAGACATTCTCTTGGCAAGTGGGGGTACCATTCCTTGACACAGATGAACACACTGAGTTCAGGATGTCAGGACGTCATCTTGGACACGTGGTGGTACCCATCCCTTGAAGAAGATGAACCACTGAGTTCGGATTCAGAGAAGTTTCTTGGCAAGTGGTGGTACCACCCCTTGACAAGTGAACCACTGAGTCAGGAGTCAGGCATTTATCTTGGACAAGTGGTGGTACCATCCCTTGACAAGATGAACACAGTGAGTTCAGGATGTCAGGACGTTTCATCTTGGGCAAGTGGTGGTACCCATCCCTTGAAGAAGATGAACACACTGAGGTTCAGGATGTCAGGACGTTATCTTGGGCAAGTGGTGGTACCCATCCCTTGAAGAAGATGAACACACTGAGTTCAGGATGTCAGGACGTTATCTTGGCAGTGGTGGTACCCATCCCTGAAGAAGATGAACACGCGTCATGATGTCAGGGACATTCATCTTGGACAAGGGTGTGGTTACCCATTCCTTTCTCGGACTGGCAGGGCTATTACTGTTTCTATGCTAATCTCCCCTTTTTACAGCAGGTGGCAAACACCTCGGGTGAGTGGACAGTTTCTCGTGTTCCGGGACCACAGCACCGACTTACCCTCACAAACTGGACCCGGGGAGCTTGTACGAAGTGGAAATGGTGGGCTATAACTGCGCCGGGGAAGGCCAGACTGCCATGGTGGACCTTCCGGACGGGGGTGGAATATCTTAATGTTTCTGATTTGACATGAAATGTGGGGGAATTTCGGGTGTCGGACATTAATCCTTCTTTATGACATTTCAGACGGCGCCCTAAGCCGGACATTGTCCCCAGCAAGGGCATTCAGATCCAGAAGGACGACCGGGGACCAGCACCCAGAGCAGGCAACCAGTCTGACAATAACCGCCTTCCGTAAGAACCTTTAACTCTTCATCGGGTCTTCCTGGGATTTCAAAACTTCTCGGTTACTAGGGTAACAACTAACGGTAAAACGCAACGGAGGTCTAATCACAGACTGAAGAGAAGTAAAAAGAGAAGTAGATGTTTTAAAACACCAAAAACAACCAAACCCTCTTTTTACTAACTTCCCCTTTAGAGAAACGATAATTAAAGGAGAAGCTACTGAAGGAATTGATACTTTGTACATTTGCCAGATCCCAGGGGCTGCTGGGTAATTGTCTCTATTTTTATTTAGCTTCCCATTAATATATCAGGCCATTGAAAGTGAATGCTCCATCATTGATTTTCGTATTTGCTGTGAGTGGGAAATCTCATGGAACATGTACGGAAAGATAACAGACCTCAGTTTACTTTCAACCTGTCAATCAATTTCTAACAGCGCCAGAAGCTCCGGATCGCTCCTATCTCCATGGCTTCCGAGACCTCCGTATATGTCCACATGGATCCCCAGGGAAATGGGGATTCCCCATCCAGTCCTTCCGGGGTGGAGTATAAGAGACTGAAACAGTCGGGGGACTGGATTCTGGGGGCACGGGACATCCCCACCTACACGTCTGTCTGTTGAGATAACGGATCTTGAAAAAGGTACGAAGACCGAACAGAGCAGAACTGCGTCCAACCCATTTATTTTAAAGTTTGTAGTTCTCATCACATGTGACTGACAGAGGATGCGGGAGTTGTAGTTTACCCACAATTAAAAGTGGGGGTTCACTAAGTTATTATTTCCAGTACACATTGTAACATTGTTACTATTTTCCCAATAGGCACCTCCTTCAAATTCGTGTAAGGGGCCCTAAATTCTGGAGAGAGCCAGCCCTGCCGCTTCCAACCCTACATGGTGTCAGGCTACACGAACCGCGTGTATGAGCGGCCGGTCACTGGACCCTACATCACCTTCACCGAAGCCATCAACGAGACCACCATCATGCTCAAGTGGATGGTAAGGGGCCAAATTAGGGCAAATCACAGGAAAGTAAAAGGAGCAGAGAATTGTCAGAAGGTCTGTGATGTCACAAACAGGTTCAAAATGATTGGCTGCCCCAGTGTAAATATTATTGTTTGATTGGCTGCCCCAGTGTAATATTATTGTTTAAATGGCTGCCCCAGTGTAAGTATTGTTGTTTGATTGGCGCCCGTGTACCATATTATTGTTTGATTGGCTGCCCCAGTGTAAATATTATTGTTGATTGGCTGCCCCAGTGTAAATATTATTGTTTGATGGCTGCCCCAGTGTAAATATTATTGTTTGATTGGCTGCCCCAGTGTAAATATTATTGTTTGATTGGCTGCCCCAGTGTAAATATTATTGTTTGATTGGCTGCCCCAGTGTACATATTATTGTTTGATTGGCTGTCCCAGTGTACATATTATTGTTTGATTGGCTGCCCCAGTGTAAATATTATTGTTTGATTGGCTGCCCCAGTGTAAATATTATTGTTTGATTGGCTGCCCAGTGTAAGTATTGTTGTTTGATTGGCTGCCCCAGTGTAAATATTATTGTTTGATTGGCTGCCCCAGTGTAAGTATTGTTGTTTGATTGGCTGCCCCAGTGTAAATATTATTGTTTGATTGGCAGCCCCAGTGTAAATATTATTGTTTGATTGGCTGCCGCCAGTGTAAATATTATTGTTGATTGGCTGCCCCAGGTAAGTATGTTGTTTGATTGCTGCCCAGTTGTAAATATATTGTTTGATGGCAGCCCCAGTGTAAATATTATTGTTTGATTGGATGTCCCAGTGTAAATATATTGTGTTGATGGCAGCCCCAGTGTAATATTATTGTTTGATTGGCTGCCCCAGTGTAAATATATGTTTGATTGGCTGCCCCAGTGTAAGTATGGTTGTTGAGGCTGCCCCAGTGTAAATAGTATTGTTGATTGGCTGCCCCCAGTGTAAGTATTATTGTTTGATGGGCTGCCCCAGTGTTACATATTATTGTTTGATTGGCTGCCCCAGTGTAAATATTATTGTTGATTGGCAGCCCAGTGTAAATATATTGTTTGATTGGCTGCCCCAGTGTAAAATTATTGTTTGATTGGTGCCCCAGTGTAAATATTATTGTTTGATTGGCAGCCCCAGTGTAAATATTATTTGTTTGATTGGCAGCCCCAGTGAAAATATTGTTGATTGGCGCCAAGTGTAAATTATTGTTTGATTGGCTGCCCCAGTGTAAATATTATTGTGTTGATTGGCTGCCCCAGTGTAAGTATTGTTGTTTGATTGGCAGCCCAGTGTAATATTATTGTTTGATTGGTGCCCCAGTGTAAATATTATTGTTTGATGGGCTGTCCCAGTGTAGTCTTGTTGTTTTATTGGCTGCCCCAGTGTAAATATTATTGTTTGATTGGCTGCCCCAGTGTAAGTATTGTTGTTTGATTGGCAGCACCAGTTTACATGTTCTTGTTTGATTGGCAGCCCCAGTGTAAATATTATTGTTTGATTGGCGGCCCCAGTGTACATATTATTGTTGAGTGGCTGCCCCAGTGTAAATATTATTGTTTGATTGGCAGCCCCAGTGTAAATATTATTGTTTGATTGGCTGCCCCAGTGTAAATATTATTGTTTGATTGGCTGCCCCAGTGTAAATATTATTGTTTGATTGGCAGCCCCAGTGTAAGTATTGTTGTTTGATTGGCAGCCCCAGTGTAAATAGTATTGTTTGATTGGCTGCCCCAGTGTAAATATTATTGTTTGATTGGCTGCCCCAGTGTAAGTATTGTGTTTGATTGGCAGCCCCAGTGTACATGTTTTTGTTTGATTGGCAGCCCCAGTGTAAATATTATTGGTTGATTGGCAGCCCCAGTGTAATATTATTGGTTTGATTGGCTGCCCCAGTGTAAATATTATTGTTTGATTGGCAGCCCCAGTGTAAATATTGTTGATGGCTAACCCAGGTACGTCTGTTTGATGGCCCAGTGTAAGTATTGTTGTTTTATTGGCTGCCCCAGTGTAAATATTATTGTTTGATTGGCTGCCCCAGTGTAAGTATTGTTGTTTGATTGGCAGCCCCAGTGTAAGTATTGTTGTTTGATTGGCTGCCCCAGTGTAAATATTATTGTTTGATTGGCAGCCCCAGTGTAAATATTATTGTTTGATTGGCTGCCCCAGTGTAAATATTATTGATTGATTGGCTGCCCCAGTGTAAAATATGTTGTTTGATTGGCTGCCCCAGTGTAAATATTATTGTTTGATGGCTGCCCCAGTGTAAATATTATTGTTTGATTGGCTGCCCCAGTGTAAATATTATTGTTTGATTGGCAGCCCCAGTGTAAATATTATTGTTTGATTGGCAGCCCCAGTGTAAATATTGTTTGATTGGCAGCCCCAGTGTAAATATTATTGTTTGATTGGCTGCCCCAGTGTAAATATTATTGTTTGATTGGCTGCCCCAGTGTAATATTGTTGTTTGATTGGCAGCCCCAGTGTAAAATTATTGTTTGATTGGCTGCCCCAGTGTATAATTATTATTGTTGTATGGCTGCCCCAGTGTAAATATTATTGTTTGATTGGCTGCCCCAGTGTAATATTTTGTTTGATTGGCAAGCCCCAGTGTAAGTATTGTTGTTTGATTGGCGCCCAGTGAGTATTGTTGTTTGATTAGCGTCCAGTGTAAATATTATTGTTTATTGGCAGCCCCAGTGTAAGTATTGTTGTTTGATTGGCAGCCCAGTGTAATATTATTGTTTGATTGGCAGCCCCAGTGTAAGTATTGTTGTTTGATTGGCAGCTCAGTGTAAATATTATTGTTTGATTGGCAGCCCAGTGTAATATTATTGTTGATTGGCGTCCCAGTGTAAATATTATTGTTTTATTGGCTGCCCCCATCTAAATATTATTGTTTGATTGGCTGCCCCAGTGTAAATATTATTGTTTGATTGGCAGCCCCAGTGTAAGTATTGTTGTTTGATTGGCAGCCCCAGGTTAAATTTATGTTTGATTGGCTGCCCCAGTGTAATATTATTGTTTGATTGGCTGCCCCGTGTAAGTATTGTTGTTTGATGGCAGCCCCAGTGTAAATATTATTGTTTGATGGCGCCCCAGTGTAAATTATTGTTGATTGGCTGCCCCAGTGTAAGTATTGTTGTTGATTGGCAGACCAGGGTAAATATTATGTTTGATTGGCTGCCCCAGTGTAAGTATTGTTGTTGATTGGCTGCCTCAGTGTAAGTATTGTTGTTTGATTGGCAGCCCCAGTGTACATGTTCTGTTCCTTCTGTAATGATATATGAAGGTTTTCTGGGAAGACTGGGGGAGAGTCTGTCACAATTGAAATCTATGTTTCTCTTTATAGTATAACAGTCCAGTAACAATACACCCCCATCCACGGCGTTCTAATCTACTAACGGCCCACAGACACGACAATGACAATGACTACAAGAAGGATGTGTTAGAAGGTAAGTACCTGCTATGTATATTTATATTAAATATGGGTGGGAGCTGCCATATTGTTCTCTTAGACAGTACAGTATGAGGGTATAGCTTATTGTGGTGTACAGAACATTCCCTCTCTGTATATTTATAATTTATACAATGGGTGGGAGCTGCCATAGTGTTTCCCTTAGACAGTACAGTATGAGGGTATAGCTTATTGGGTGTACAGAACATCCCTTCTGTATATTAATTTATACATATGGGTGGGGAGCTGCCATAGTGTTTCCTTAGACAGTACAGTATGAGGGTATAGCAGTCTTATTGGGTACAGAAACATTCCCTCTCTGTATATTATATTTATACATATGGGTGGGAGCTGCCATATTGTTTCCCATAGACAGTTACAGTATGAGGGATAGCTTATTGGTGTACAGAACATTCCTTCTCTGTATATTTATACATATGGGTGGGAGCTGCCATATTGTTTCCCTTAGACAGTTACAGTATGAGGGTATAGCTTATTGGATGTACAGAACATTCCTTCTCTGTATATTTATACATATGGGTGGGAGCTGCCATATGTTCCCTTAGACATACAGTATGGGGTATAGCTATTGTGTGTAAGAACATTCCTCTCTGTAATTTATACATAGGGTGAAAGCTGCCATATTGTTTCCCTTAGACAGTACAGTATGAGGGTATAGCTTATTGTGTGTACAGAACATCCTTCTCTGTATATTTATACATATGGGTGGGAGCTGCCATATTGTTTCTTAGACAGTACAGTATGAGGGTATAGCTTATTGTGTGTACAGAACATTCCTTCTCTGTATATTTATACATATGGGTGGGAGCTTTATACATGGGTGGGAGCTGCCATATTGTTTCCCTTAGCAGTACGAGGGTATAGCTTATTGTGTGTACAGAACATTCTTCTCTGTATATTATACATATGGGTGGGAGCTGCCATATTGTTTCTTAGACAGTTCAGTATGAGGGTATAGCTTATTGTGTGTACAGAATATTCCTTCTCTGTATATTATATTATAAATAGGGTGGAGCTGCCATATTGTTTCCCTTAGACATACAGTATGAGGGTATAGCTTATTTGTGTACAGAACATTCCTTCTCTATATATTTATACATATGGGTGGAGCTGCCATATTGTTTCCCTTAGACAGTACAGTATGAGGGTATAGCTTATTGTGTGTACAGAATATTCCTTCTCTGTAATTATATTTTATACATATGGGTAGGAGCTGCCATATTGTTTCCTTAGAACAGTACAGTATGAGGGTATAGCTTATTGTATGTACAGAACATTCCTTCTGTATATTTATATTATACTATGGGTGGGAGCTGCCATATGTTCCCTTAGACAGTACAGTATGAGGGTATAGCTTATTGTGTGTACAGAACATTCCTACTCTGTATATTTTATACATATGGGTGGGAGCTGCCATATTGTTTCCCTTAGACAGTACAGTATGAGGGTATAGCTTATTGTATGTACAGAACATTCCTTCTCTGATATTTATAGTTATACATA
This sequence comes from Hymenochirus boettgeri, assembly GCA_019447015.1. Lineage (NCBI taxonomy): Eukaryota > Metazoa > Chordata > Amphibia > Anura > Pipidae > Hymenochirus > Hymenochirus boettgeri. Next base: position 85,687 of record JAACNH010000961.1, on the reverse strand, counting down.
GGGTGGGAGCTGCCATATTGTTTCCCTAGACAGTTCAGTTGAGGGTATAGCTTATTGTATGTACACGAACATTCCTCTCTGTATATTATAGTTATACATAGGGTGGGAGCTGCCATATTGTTTCCCTTAGACAGTTCAGTATGAGGGTATAGCTTATTGTTGTACAGAAAATTTCCTTCTTGTATATTTAATTTATACATATGGGTGGGAGCTGGCCATATTGTTTCCCTTGACAGTACAGTATGAGATTATAGCTTATTGTTGTGTTACAGAACATTCCTTCTTGTATATTTATATATAATATGGGTGGGAGCTGCCATAGTGATAGATTAGTAATATGAAGGTATCTCTGATAGGATGGTATTAGGATGTCTCTGGTGCCCTACCCACCAGTCCTTTCTGATGTCCCCAATGATTCTCTGCCCTCCAGGGGATCGTTACTGGCACTCAATCAGCCACCTGCAGCCGGCAGCGTCCTATGACATTAAAATGCAATGTTATAACGAGGGAGGGGAGAGCGAGTTCAGCAACGTGATGATATGTGAAACTAAAGGTAAGAGCAACGGTGAATGTAAAGTGTTGGGGGCCCCTGGTAATACAGGGGCCACGTCTCAGGTTTTGTTTTAATCTGCGGGTTTCGTGCTGCTGCGATTGGGGGTGACTCTGGGTTTACAATAACTAAACAATTCACTCTTTAATCCACTTGGGCTCAGTGGGGCTTCTGGGAATCCACAGGAAACCTCTTAAAGGGCTAAAGAGCCCCAGCAGTGATGGCGGAGGAGGGGAGTTTTAATAATAATAAATAATAATAATATCCAGCCGTGCACTGCAAGAGATCAGGGATTGGCTCATTGTAAAGGAGGAAAATGTTTCCCCTCCTGTATGTTTATAATAATGAAACCTTTAGAAGTACAAGGAATGAGCTTGCATGATGGATGTTTTATCAGCCTGAACTGCTATGTAACTGTTGTGTGTGTGTTTGTTACAATGATCAATTATTTACCACTTGCCAATCAGAACTGTTTCTCCCTTGACCAAAGTCTGTGAAAGGTTAACATCTTCCCCCTTTTCTCTTCCAGCTCGCAAGTCTTCTGGCCACCAACCCCCACCTTCTGCTCCTTCTCCTCCACCCCCGCAAGGGAACGCAAATGGAGCGATTGGAACTGCCACCGTGGCTCGCTCTAGTGACGTACCCTATATGATAGTTGGGGTGTTGGGGTCCATCGTTCTTATACTAGTGGCTTTCATCCCAGTTTGCCTGTGGCGAGCGTGGTCCAAACAGAGTAAGTAGTAGTAGGCAGCTCCAACAGGGTGAAAGCCCATTAACTAACAACTAATCAGTCTAAGGCATTTGGTTGATCCCCAATCTCCTTACAGAACAAACCACCGACATTGCGTTCCCAGCAGTGGGATCCGTCCTCCTCCTGCAGTACACCATGGTGCCCCTGAGAGGGGCCTCTACTGTAGCCAACTTCCCCTGCGCTATGGCGTCCGTGGTAAATGGCACATGCCCGTCTGGAAATCTGAACCATAAGGAGTAAAGCCAGAGATTACGCGCCGAGACAGGACACCAGGTAACATAGCTAACACGTCACATGTCCAAAATTCCAAATGGTGATCTGCATAGGGACAATATTTTGAACATGTCAGAGAGACGACTTATGATGTCATAGATTCCAAATGCTGATCTGCATAGGGACAATACATTGAACATGTCAGAGAGATGACTATGATGTCACAGATTCCAAATGGTGATCTGCATTGGGACAATACATTGAAACGTCATGAGGACGACTTATGATGTCATAGATTCCAAATGGTGACATGCATAGGGTCAATACACTGAACATGTCAGAGAGATGACTTATGATGTCACAATTCCAAATGGTGATCTGCATTGGGACAATACTTGAACATGTCAGAGAGGCGACTTATGATGTCCTAGATTCCAAATGGTGACCTGCATAGGACAATACATTGAACATGTCAGAGAGATGACTATGATGTCACATATTCCAAATGGTGACCTGCATTGGTGACAATACATTGACATGTCAGAGGATGACCTATGATGTCATAAATTCCAAATGGTGACCTGCATAGGGACAATACATTGAACATGTCAGAGAGAGACTTATGATGTCCATCCAAATTGTGAGATAGCATACAGTACATTGACCATTAGCAAAATTAGCATCTTGCATTTGGCAAGGCTTAGTCAAGACTGACCATATGTCTCTGTAGTTAGATTAAAACACCAGGGCTGGTTAGGACTGATAGGATTGGTTAGGACCAGTCAACACTGTTAGGAATAATAAGGACTGGTTAGTAAGGACTAGTAAGGATGGTTAGTTAGGATTAGTAAGACTGTTTAGTAGGACAAGTAAACACTGGTTGTTAGGAGTAGTTTAGTATAGTAAGGACTGGTTAGTTAGGACTAGTTAGGATTAGTAAGGACTGGTTAGTAGGACAAGAAAACACTGGTTAGTAAGACTAGTTAGTATTAGTAAGGTCTGGTAGTTAGGACTAGTAAGGACTGGTTAGTTAGGTAGTATGGACTTTAGTTAGGACAAGTAAACACTGGTTAGTTAAGACTAGTTAGGATGTAAGGTCTGGTTAGTTAGGACTAGTTAGGATTAGTAAGGACTGTTTAGTTAGGACAAGTAAACACTGGTTAGTTAAGATAGTTGGATTAGTAAGTTCTGGGTTATTAGGACTAGTTAGGATTAGTAAGGACTGTTTAGTTAGGACAAGTAACACTGGTTAGTTAAGACTAGTTAGGCTTAGTAAGGTCTGGTTATTTAGGACTATAGTAGTAATTAGTAAGGACTGTTTAGTTAGGACAAGTAAACAGGTTAGTTAAGACTAGTTAGGATATAGTGGTTAGTTAGGAAGTTAGGATTAGTAAGGAGCTGTTTAGTTAGGACAAGTTAAGACTGTTAGGATTAGTAAGGACTGGTTAGTAGGACTAGTTAGGATTTTAGTAGGACAGTTTGGTAGGATTAGTTAGGATTAGTAAGGACTGGTTAGTTAGGACTAGTTGGATTAGTAAGGATGTTTAGTTAGGACAAGTTAAGACAGTTAGGATTAGTAAGGTCTGTTAGTTAGACTAGTTAGGATTAGTAAGGACTGTTTAGTTAGGACAAGTAAACACTGGTTAGTTAAGACGTTAGGATTGTAGGTCTGGTTAGTGGACTAGTTAGGATTAGTAAGGACTGGTTTAGTTAGGACAAGTTAAGACTAGTTAGGATTAGTAAGGTCTGGTTAGTTAGGACTAGTTAGGATTAGTAAGGTCTGGTTAGTTAGGACTAGTTAGAATTAGTAAGGACTGTTTAGTTAGGACAAGTTAAGACTAGTTAGGATTAGTAAGGACTGGTTAGTTAGGATTAGTAAGGTCTGGTTAGTTGGGACTAGTTAGAATTAGTAAGGACTATTTAGTTAGGACAAGTTAAGACTAGTTAGGATTAGTAAGGTCTGGTTAGTTGGGACTAGTAAGGACTGGTTAGGAAGGTGAACAGTAAACACAGTTCATCCTCATAATGTTACTGAACTTCTTTCTCTGTCTCAATAACAGGAGGTAGCCAACACTTTGCTTGAGGAGCATCACAAGGACGTTAACAGTGACCAGGAGCACTCTGGGTAAGAGCTGTTTGATATTTCTATCTTCATAAAGTCTCCTTCCAAACCCGGTATTGCTGCCGTTGTGTTCATCTTTATCTTCTATATAAATACCCCACTTACAATTTCTGTATGGATGTGGCACATGGTATAACTGAATCAGTGAAGGCTTCATATAAACTACTTTAGGCCAGATCCACTTACCCGAGGTTTTATTGGTACCCAGCACATGGTATAGCAAAAACAGTTAAAATACACTACAAAGTAAAACTGTTGATTGAAGTTTTAAAAATTCTTTGCTTTAGGTTGCGCCTCCCGGTGAGCGAACAGGAGACCTACAAGGTTTGTGAAGGAGATTCCTGCTTCATGAATGATTCACATCACTTGGAGAACGAGACCTTTACTGACCATTGTTCAAATCAAAGCAAGCAGGAGTGTCCAATCCTTTCATTACCCAAAGATCCAGGTTCAAGCCAAGGTAGGAAATTTACTGGCTTCTTATGTGGGTACCGAGGGATGTCCCTGACCTCCTGGATGTTCTAGCAGAGTCTATGAGTTGACTGCGATTGAATCATCTAGAGATGGTCTTGTCTAACCTAACATTCTATTTTTGTAGGTTGCACGTGCACCTTGGTACCTGAGGAGGAGAAAGACAGGGAAGTCTGTCCAAAGCCAGATAGTGGACTTCACCAAAACTCAATATGGACCACTGATGGAGAAGAGAATCCTGACCCTGGCCCAAACACCGACCATAACTCTAACCCTGACCCTGACCCAAGACTTTCTCCTCACGCATTCTACCGGAGGTGGCTGTTTCTTAAATTTTCTAAGATTGACCTAAAGGACTTAACAGTGGATGATCTAGTTGCAAAAATGTCCAACACTGAGCACCTTGAAATCCCTCAGACCTGCTAAGACATTGACTATCAACTCTCACTGTTGGATTGAACTTTGGTCTTGTTTAGGGGTCTCGGACCACCCTACGTTGTATAGAAAAGTTAACCGTAAAGGAGTTTATTTTTATAATGACAGCTCTATTTATATATTTATGCACTTGTACATAAAGTTTATTTTCTTTATTACGAAATATTCAGAATATTATAAAAGGTCGTGAAAAGGACCAAATTATGGAGTCACAATGTGAACTTTGGTTGCAACAGATTTTTACCCAGGACTGGTTACCGTCAATGACCTTGTTTAAAATCTTATATAAGCTATGCAGCAAAATATGGATAATGGAACAGGATAGAGGATGAGGATTCAGTCCACTACCATATCCAATGAACAATTCCTATTGGACCTTCACAACTGTCCTCATCGGGCTGGAACTGAGCCATATATATTCACATTACTGAGAATGGGGCTGCAATTATATATATGTGTAAAATAATAAAATAAAGAAAAAGAAACAACATTTGTATTAAATATTAGTGTTTTATTTGCACACACTGCAAGTTGTATCATTGTTGTGGACGTTACACACACGGTTTATCTAGATCTAAACATAATAGGTTGGATGTGTGTGTGTGAGAGGGATGAACTACCCAAGAACTCTTCCTAATATTTCAACTCAAGGTACTTACCCAGAAGTCTCTTCTTTCATTATTACCATAATGAGAAATGAGGCTCTAGTCAAACTCTTGAATGGTGCTTACGTTGCGCTGATATTGGCTCAATAAAGTTAAAACTTTTATAAATATGAACATTTACTTCTATAACTGGCCCCTTGGTTCTGCACTCTGCGTAATGCTGTGAAAACCTCGTAGAAGGTATTTACTTAAGGGCTTCCGTAGAAACCCCATCTATGGAACATGCTATGTAGGATCCCTCAAAACCCTATATGTGTTGTGTCTAAATATGCTCCCAGGCTGAGGAATCCGACCTACCATCCACCCCAGCGGGCTAAGCCTCCTCTGCTGCTTTAACGTGCCCTTTAATTTTCACGGGGGGCAACAGTGGAGGCTTGATCGTAATGGCCGTCAGCCATTGGCCGTGATGTCACCAGGAAGCAGAAGGGAGCCACGGTGGTGGATCTTTGAGTCAGCGCATATAGCGTTTGGGGGGTCCTACACATCATAAAGCATTTTCACAGAAGGGGTGTATGTGCCCTTTAATCTTTGTTTGATACAATAATTAGAATTTTATTGTGGATCTTATACGTGCAACAATTGAACAATCCCAGAATTGTTAGAAATTCCCAACAGGTCTGTTTGCAGGAAAGAATGGAAGATTGACCATATACAACGTCATCTAAGTGATGGAGCTACCATACATATTACTAATTCTAAAATTATACAGTAATATAGGATTATATCCTTATAATAGTCACTCAGCTATGTCACAGTGATTATATGCTAAATAATGTGCCTCCTATTTTAGATCACATTGAAAGTGCATTACCAAAGAGAAGGATAAGACTTAGGGGGTTATAGGGGGATGTAATCCTGTGTATTATATAATGTACCATTCTACATCCTATAGGGCTGATCTGTAAATAATACCTTTATAATTAGACACTTCTGCATAGAAGTTAATGAAAAGTCAGTGAAAAAGTCACAGGGTGAAATACTATGAACTCCCCACCCCCAAATATAATGAGAACCCCCGACCTGCAGACTGGACCCTGGTAAAGTTACCAATTCTGGTAGGGGCCATTGGACTGGTAAGAGAGAGGATTTTACTTGTACAGACTTGGATATTAGTAGCTGGAATCAGTGCTGGATAATGTGGGACTTATTACTGGGATTGATATACTGTGTAGAACCCCTACTGTAAATTATAACATTATTAATGGTCGCCTTACAGTTCTCTGTCCTCAACCTGTTGCCTCCTGGTTTATGTTTAAGGAACTACTTGGTGACGTGTAATATCCTTATAATTTACAGTAGGCTGCACAGTATACACTATATAATAGTCATTCAGTATTGTCTCAAATCACTGCAGAAACACAACGCCAACATACAGGAGACTTGGACATTAAAGCACGTTCACACCACACACAGACCAACACGGACATAGTGTGAACGAGGACTTAAGGTGCCAGTGTGGAACAAATAACAAAATTATCTCAACAAACAAAAAATCCCTTCCCCGTACCTGCAACCAGCCAGATGTTTGAAAACTACAACTCCCAGCATTCCTTGGTAGCATACATTTGTAATTCAGAAGACATCTGTGGCTCTTGGGAAATTTACTTTAATTCTCAGCATTTCGGCCTTACCCAGTTTAGTCATTTGTAGGGCTACATCCTGAGAGCCGCTATTGCAAAGATGGTGTAAAGTTAACAAGCGTTACTTGTATTCCATAAACTGTTTGCGATTAATAGTACATAAGTGTTTGCGTTAGAAAGTCACGTTAAGAGCTTAGCGTGTTTTAGTACTACAGTTGCGTACATCTTGATACATAGCGTTAAAGTCGCGTTAAGAGCTTAGCGTGTGTTTTAGTAGTGGAATTGTGTAAATTGTGGTACATAAGCAATCCACATACTCTTGCTAACAAGAAACATCCATAGGCCACTTATTATATATTGACTTAAATTACAGAGAAATAAGTTCACTCACACTTCCCCTTTAACAAAACCTGCTCCTGTTATTTGCTATGGTTGGTTTATGGTAGTAGGTAGTGACTAGCTAAGTAGTTCACTCACTGGCTTTGCAACACACACGATAGCTCACAATGAACATACATTCATCAATATAAATGAAGCAACAATTATTTGCGTTGTACAGCGATGCGCCCCCATGTGGCGCTATATACATAGAAATAGAGAAACTGATCTGATTGGTTCCTCTGTTCCATAATGTGATTTGTGTCTCTAGGGGGACAGGAAGGGGTCTATTCAATTACTCCCATTGCAGCTATATGATTGGTTCTTACCCAATGTCCGACTTTTTTGCTTTATTTGTTAAATAAAGTTGTGGAAAATCTTGAAACTTGCATGGGTGACATTTACAATACGAACTCAGACGCTGCAAATCTCTTCTTCAAGTCAGTACGGTGGCTCAGTGGTTAGCACTGATCCATTGCAGCACTAAAGTCCTGAGTTCGATTCCACCCTTGGACACATGTATGTTCTCCCGGTGCTTGCGTGGGTTTCCTCCGGGCACTCCGGTTTCCCCCACAATCATAAAGACATACTGATAGGTTGTATGTGTCCAATAAATGTGCTTAGATTGTAAGCTCTTCGGGGCAGGGCCTGATGTGAATGTATACATGTAATTGTAAAGCGCTACAGTACATGTTGGCGCTATATAAATCCACAATAATATTATTAATAAAAAAGTAATGCTAAACGGATTAGTAGGACTTTAAGATGAAAAGTTGCGGATTTCGGTAAATGAGGCATCTGATTGGAGAATTCCTCTCTCACTGGTGAATCCTACTGAGCATGTTCGAGATCACTGAGCTAGGGAAGGGGCGGGAACTACAGAGATTCTGGCCGCTGTCATTTTGCTACAGCTTCAAGGACCACAAAACATCTCCTCTCTATATAATAATAATTACTGTTTACGTCTCTTACATCTGCCTTTCGTGAAATAGAGAGACCTCGGTTTTCTGTCCTAAAAGCCTGAAAGAGTTAAATCTCAATGTAATTACAACACACACACACGTGCTCACATACGTGTCACATTTTCCACCTCCTGTCGTATTTCATTATAATTTTATTGCTCTTTAAACTGGGCCAAGCTCCCAGTCCAAGCAACTTGGGACTAGCAGCCTGAAATGGAAACACAGAGCGCTTGTAGCCTTCAGATGCATTACCAGGTCCCCCGTCTAAATTACCCAGCAAGCACCATGGGGAAATGTACTTGTTTTGGCTCTTGAGATGGATTTTTTTTATAGATCTGGAAGGAAAGAGAAAAAAAACTTACAAAGATCCATTTCAAAATATGTAAAAAAAAAAAAATCATAAATTAAAAACACAGTGTTAGTTGTTTTTTTCCTATGGGTATAAAGGGCCCCAGTCTCTTTGGGAGTGCGAGAGGAGAATTAAAGCAGTAACTGACAGTATTCAAAACAATTGTTCTGCGATGTTAGTGATAGGAGAATTGTCAGTGACAATGACTGTGGGAGGAGCCAAAAAAGCCAATTACTGCATGAGTACAAATTCCTTACATAACATTTAATTATAAGGCTGCAGGTTGGACATCCCTGTTTTGAGGGCATAACAATAGCTACCTTGCTAAATATTGTGATTAGTTAAATTAAAACAATTCATTATCTGGATATGCATTTAGGGGGAAATAAGCAACTTGTTTGTAATGGATTTGTAATATAAATCTATTTTATTGGTGCAACCAATGGGTTCATACTGTTACCGTATGATGGGCAGCTTCGGCTTTGCCGGGGGAGAATGTTATAAGATCAAAATTTGCCTTGTGATGAGGTCTTGAGGAAGCTTTTCAAGGCTGGTGGAAGTCCTTCAAGGTTGGAAGAAGGTCTTCAAGTTTGGTGGAAAGTTTAATTGGCTGGTGGAAAATTTTCAGGGCTGGCAAAAGGTCTTAAGGGCAGGTAGAACGTCATTAAGGCTGGTGGAAGATCTTTAGGGTTGGAGGAAGGTCTTCAAGCATAGAGGAAAGTCTTCAGGCTTGGAGAGAGGATGGTGAAAGTTTTTCAGGCTGGGGGATGGTCTATGTTACTAGTGGTCTTCAGGGTTAGAAGAAGGTTTCAAGGCTGGTGGAAGTTTTTCAGGGTTAAAGGAAGGTCTTTAGGGTTGGAGGAAGGTTATTAAGACTGGTGGAAAGTCTTTAGGACAGGTGGAAAGTCTTCAGGGCTGGTGGAAAGTCTTCATGGCTGGTAAAAGGTCTTCAGGGCTGCTGGAAGGTCTGTTGGTACTCCTGGGGAAAATATTGCAGAGGGGTGGTTGCCTTGCATTTCTCACTGTGTGTTTGTGTGGGCACTCTTCTTCTGGAGTAAACAAAACCTTAGATAGTCAGCACTAGCACTTCATTATATGAATGAGCTTTGCATATGTTGAATTAAATGGCTAATTGAAATGCCCTGCATCTGTGCAGCCAGCATTAAAGAATTGTAGGGATGATATAGACTTGGACTAACAAACCAGAATTTTGCTTTAAAAAGCTTTTTGTCCAAATTAAACACTTTTTTCTTGGATAATAATTTTTTTTTTCTAAAACAAATTCCATTTTAACGTCTGTGGGGTGGTCAATTACTGTAGGAGAGATAGGAAAAAAAATCAACTTCTCTGTTTACCTTTAATAATACTCCTGCCATGGGGTCGATTTTATATCCATTCTGACCTTGGGGCCTGTAAGGAACAATATTATATTATATTAAGGGCCCTATTTATAAAAGATCGGTATCGTTATCGTAAAATACCGATCGTTACCGATAACGACCGGTATTTAACGATATCGCTAAATAAGGGTCGTTATCGGTAAAAAAACGGTCGTTATTTTACGATAACGATCGGTATTTTACGATAATGATACCGATCTTTTATAAATAGGGCCCCAAGTTTCTAAAAATACAAACATTACAGCGCAGCGGTAGGTTAACATCAGAGGAATAGTGGCGCAGGTTGCCAGGGAAGCGCAAATGAATTGCCCGGCATTCGATTTAGCTGCATCGCGCGATCGTGTACGCTGCCTAGTGGGGCCTTCCGCTAAGTCTTACATCCTGTTAATTAATAACCTGGAACCAAAAATGTACATTAAACAAACATCCGTGATATAAAAGATGATTTTCTCCTTGTTGTATATTTGGGAGACGCTTTCCCATTTTGTTTTATTTCTTGCTGTTATTATTATTTTTCTCCTCGGTCAGAATTGGATTTAATCAACAAAACTTAGTCATCATGAATGAAAGCCCCTTTGAAATATCCATTGAGTTTAGGGGAGCCAACGCGTTTTTGCAAAACTCAGATACAAAGTAACGTGTGAGAAGGTACATTACGATGCAGTTTTTGTTCCTCTTTACCAGTAAACATGAGTGAATGAATGTGTCATGGGTGACAAAGCCCAAACTCTCTGTGTCAGGAAAGCGTTGTGCCGGTCTGCTGGTACTGGGGCTTAGGATAGTGGGTTTCAGTTAGATTGGACGGTTCGCGGACCGAACAAGATCGCCGCGGATTTATCCCATTCGCGAACGGCGGATTTTCAGGATTTTCCGCTTCCGAACCGCGGCTGTCCTGTATTTTCGCAATATGGGGATTTCTTGTATTTTTGAGGATTTTTTTATTTAATGCGGTCCACTCAGGGGGATTTTCGAATTTCTCGAGCCGGACGGATTTTGACGAAGTTCGGACATCTATATTTAAGAATACAGGTTCTGGCCCAGTTACAGTCCTTAGTTTCTTCTCTTGCCTGTTATGTCGAAATTTGATTTTTACTTAAATTTTTCTTTTCTTAATAGGAAGAATAAAAAAAGAAACATTTCTGCCGATCCTGGAAAGATTAGTGAGGTTATTTCGATGGTGTTTTTACTTTTGATAATATTAGCTTATAATGTATTTGTATTATTTTACCTTAAGAGCCACCAGAGGATCAGTATGGAGCTGTACCAGCAATACGGCACTGGGGGCAGGAGCGCCAAGTTCACTGTGCGGAAGTGAAGGGGAACCCCAAACCCTCATAATGTGGTGCAAAATGCCACCACGCTAATGGCAGGCTCCAAGTACAGATGTCCCGGAAGGTTGCTTGTGATTAACGTGGGGCCAGAGGATGGTGGGCGTGTACCAGTGCAATGGCTTGAAAATGAGTGGGAAGTGCACAACTGGTCTGCCGATTAACCAAACGTCTTCCGGTGAGTTCTAGTTTAATAAAAGGGGTGTTGTGCCAGCATAGCCATCACATCTCCTGCCACAGTGAGATAAAAACTTATATGTACCAGTCACCGGGCACTATATTACCACCCTCTATGTGGCTACAGCTATTCAGCCCTCCGTTCACTAGCCACAGCTAAGGTCAGTCTCTCAGTTTTAATAGCGGACAGCTAGATCCACAGCCCTCCAGTTCACTATCCACAGCTAGTTCACCCTCCAGTTCACTAGCCACAGCTAGGTCCAGCCCTGTCAGTTCACTAGCCACCAGCTTGATCAGCCTCTCCAGTTCCGGCCCATAGATAGGTCAGCCCTCCATTTCTCCTCAAACATAGGTGTGCCACTTGTAATCAGTAGTTGTGTCCGCACCCTCCCACTGCTCTTTGCCCTGACAGCTGATTATTATATACCCAAAACAGAACAGGAAGGGGACAACCACGCAGAAGTAGTGCCTGATAAATGACTCGATGTAGTCAGCAACATGTCGCATAAACAAATTGGGGTACTTTTTGCAGACTACTTCGGGTTGGTGTCCCCTTCCATCCCTCCAGTTCACACCAGCCATGTTATTTAGCCCACCACACCCACTCAACAATCACATCCATCTCATCACCCATGGCAATGCACACCTGGCATGTGCAATGCCAAAAGGTATAGATGTTGGCCCCTGCCAGCAACTACCCCTTTATAGTTACACTTATAGAAATAAAACTAGTACAGAGCTGCAGGGGGCGATAATGAAGTGATCGCGATCTTAGCCCAGCTCTGTGTAATGTATTTCTCTATATTGTCCCTATTTTAAAGGGGAGCTGGGAGGGTAGTTATTATATATTTCATACCATTATATACTATTATTATTCTATTACATACCCTTAAACATTCCCCTTAATAGTTACACTTATAGAAATAAATAGTACAGAGCTGGCAGGGGGAGGATAATGAAGTGACCCTGATCTTATCACGCTTCTGTGTATGTCTATTGCTCTATAGTGTCCCTATTAAAGGGATGTTGGAGGGTAGGTTATATTATATTATCATCATTATATACTAATTATTATACTATTACATACCCTATAACATCCCCCTTTAATAGTTACACTTATGAAGAAATAAACATAGTACCGAGTGACAGGGGGAAGGATTCAGATGACCCTGTATCTTAGCACGCTCTGTGTATGTAAATTTCTCTATAGTGTCCTCATTTAAATGGGAATGTTGGAGGGTAGGTTTTAATATGTATCTACCTTATATACTATTAATACACTATACATACGGTACCCTATAACATCCCCTTTAATAGTTACACTTATAGAAATATAACATTAGTACAAGAGCGCAGGGGGAGGATAATGAAGTGACCCTGATCTAGCCACACTCTGTTGATATGTATTCTCTATAGGGTCCCTATTAAGGGAATGTTGGAGGGTAGTTACTATTATTATCCATCATATAATAATACCCATTATAACTAGCTATTATTAGCTATTACATACCCTATACATCCCCCTTTAATAGTTTAAACGTATAGAATAACATAGTACAAGCTGCAGGGGAGGATAATGAATGGACCCTGATTTGAGCCACAGCTTTTTTCTGTGGTTAAATTTTTCTTTTCTCATAGTGTCTCCTATTAAAGGGGAAATGTTGGAGGAGGTTTATTATATATATTATCATACCATTATATACTATTAATCACTATACATACGGTCCCTATAACATCCCTTTTAATATTTTACACTTATAGAAATAACATAGTCACAAGCTGCAGGGGTGAGGATAATGAAGTGCCCGTGATCTTAGCACAGCTCTGTGTAATGTATTCTCTTAATGTCCCTATTTAAAGAGGAATTGGCTTGGAGGGTAGGTTTTTATTGATATTATCATTACCATATATACTATTATATACATTATGCTTACCTTATAACACCCCCCTAATATTACTTGATAGAATAACATTAAGCGCTTGTAGGGGGAGGATAATGAAGTGACCCTGATCTTAGCACAGCCGGTGTAATGATTTCTCTATAGGGTCCCTATTTAAAGGGGAATGTGGGGGTAGGTTATTATATATATCATACAATTATATACTTTATTATACTATAATACCTATAACATCCCCTTTATCGTTACACTTATAAAAACATAGTAAGAGCTGCAGGGGGAGGATAATGAAGTGACCCTGATTTAGCACAGCTCTGGTAATGTATTCTCTTAGGGTACCCTATTAAAGGGAATGTTGGAGAGGTAGGTATTAATATATTATCAAAATTTAACCATTATATACTATTATAGACTATACTTACCCTATAACATCCCCCTTTAATGTACACTTATAGAAATAACTAGTACAGAGCTGCAGGGGGAGGATAATGGAAGTATCCTGATCTTAGCACAGTCTTTGTAAGGTTTCTTATAGTGTCCCCTATTAAGGGGAATGTTGGAGGGTAGGTTATTATATTATTATCTATACCATTATTTAGTATTTCTATTACCATACCTATAACATACCCCTTTAATAGTACACTTATAAAATAACCATAGTCTACATAGCTGCAGGGGAGGATAATGAAGTGACCGTGATCTTAGCACAGCTCTGGTAATGTATTTCTCTTTAATGTCTTTCCTATTTAAAGAGGAATGTTTGAGGGTAAGGTTTTATATATTATCATACCATTATATACTATCTATTATACTATACATACCTTATAAACCCCCCTTTAACTAGTTGACTTATAGAAATAACATAGTACAGAGCTTGTAGGGGGAGGATAATGAATTGACCCTGATCTTAGCACGAGTCGGTGTATTAGTTTCTCTATAGTGTTTCCTATTTAAGGGGAAATTTGGAGGGTTAGGTTTATTTATATATTATCATGACCATTATATACTATTATTATGACTATTACATACCCTATAACATCCCCTTTAATGAGTACATTATAGAAATAACATAGTACGAGCTGCAGGGGGAGGATAATGAAGTGAACCTGATCTTAGCACAGATCTTTGTAATGTATTTCTCTAATTTTTGTTTTTTTTTTTTTTTTAAGGGTCCCTATTTAAAGGGGAAGTTGGAAGGGTAGGTAAAAAGCTGTTTAAACAGTCCTTTCTATTTTCGGGTAACTTTCATGTTTTTCCCCCATACAGGAACCTTTCTGAGTCCTGAGAGAAGGACCGGGACATCAACCCCCCAAGTCCCCCGTCAGATGACAGAACAGTTGCTTGCTGAAGGCTCAGACAAAGCCCAACCTACCGCATCTTTGTTGCCGGCTCAATGCCCAAAACAGCAAAGACAACTGATCTCCTCCCGAGAAGCCCTGTCATACTCAGCGTGCCGCACTCTAGACAGACTTCTACGAGTGGTGTGGAACAACCCCGACATGTAGGGGGCGCCCTCTCCATTCTACATGTGAGACAGAAAGGTATCTATCTCATGCTTACTGGGTCATTCAAGGACTTCTATTCTTCTTCTCCACCCATAGATTTCCATCCCTCTAAATTGCATGAGGTTCCTAGGGGGTCTTCCACCTAATTGGTGGGAGTTCGGCCTGGTGATTGGTTGTTATTTTTCTAAGGAGGCCCAATCAATTTCATCTGATTTTTCAGCTTAAATGGTGGTTGGGCATGATTCCCATAAAAACCAGTGGGTTCGGCTATGATTAGACATTAGGATGACCGATCAGTTTTATGTTTGGTACGAAAAATCTGGCCTGACCATGGTGGCAACCAAATTGGTGCATGTTTACACAAACTAAGCCGAGGACCCTTACTGTACACAATAGCGGAACGTATGTCCGGATCCAATCCCACTTGAACAAGATGAACACACTTGAGTTCAGGATGTCAGGACGTTTATCTTGGACAATAGTGGGGTACCCTAACCCCATCCCTTGACCAAGATGAACACACTGCGTTCAAGGATGTCAGGACGTTCATCTTGTACAAGTGGTGGTACCCATCCCTTTGAACAGATGAACACACGATTTCAGGATGTCAGGACGTCAGCTGGGACACAGTGGTGGTACCTCCCTTGAACAGATGAACACACTGATTCAAGATGCCAGAGAGTTCATCTTGGACAAAGTGGGTACCCATCCTTCGAACAAGATGAACACACTGTGTCAGATGAAGACTTCATCTTGAAAAGTGGTGGTACCCATCCCTTAACAAGATGAAAACACAGAGTCCAAGGCATGGCCAAGGACGTTCATCTTGAGAGTGGTGGTACCATCCCTGAACAATGGACACACAGTTCAGGATGTCGGGACGTTCATCTTGCGACAAGTGGTTGGTACCCCATCACTTTGAACAAATGAACACACTTGAGGTTCGGATGCCATTGACGTTCATCTGGAACAAGTGGTGGTACCCCTCCTTGAACAAATGAAACACACTGAGGTCAGGATGTCAGAAGTTCATCTTGGCAAGTGTGGATACCCATCCTTGAACAGTAACACAACTGAGTTCAGATGTCAGGACGTTCATCTTGGACAAGTTGGTGTACCCATCCCTTGAACAAGTATGAAACACAACTGAGTTCAGGCTGGTCAGGCAGTTCATCTTGGACAAGTGGTGGTACCCATTCCTGAACAAGATGAACACACTGAGTTCGCAGGAATGTCGAGGAGTTCATCTTGGACAGTGGTTGGTACCCATTCCCTTGAATCAGATGAACACATGGCTTCAGGATGTCAGGGACGTTCATCTGGACAAGTGTGGTACCCATTCCTTGAACAAGTATGAACACCACTAGGTTTCAGGATGTTCAGGAACGTTCATCTGGAACAGTGGTGGTACCCATCCCTTGAACAAGATGAACACATGAGTTCAGGGATGTCCGGACGTTCATCTTGCGACAAGTGGTTGTACCCATCCTTTTTTTGAACAAGAATAACCACTGAGTCGGATGCCAGGACGTTCAATCTTGGACAAGTGGGTGGGTACCCATCCCTTGAAAAGATGAACCCACTGGGTCAGGATGTCAGGAAGTTCTCTTGGACAAAGTGGTGGTACCCATACCGCATGACAAGATGAAACATGAGTTCAGGAATGTTGGATGTTCATCTTGGACAAGTTGTGTACCCATTCCCTGTAACAAGATGCACACCACGTGAGTTTCAGGATGTCAGGATGTCATCTTGGACAAGTGGTGGTACCCATCCCTGAACAAGAGAACACACTGAGTTCAGGATGTCAGGACATTCTCTTGGACAGTGGGGGTTCCCTTCCTTGACACAAGATTGAACACACTGAGTTCCGGAATGTCAGGAACGGTTCATCTTGGATCACGTGGTGGTACCCATCCCTTGAAGAAGATGAACCAACTGAGTTCGGATTTCAGAGTAAGTTCTCTTGGACAAGTGGTGTACCCACCCCCTTAACCAGCTGAACCACTGAGTTCAGGAGGTCAGGCATTTAATCCTTGGACAAGTGGTGGTAACCCATCCCTTGACCAAGATGAACCACAGTTGAGTTCAGGATGTTCAGGACTTTCATCTTGGGCAGTGGTGGTACCCATCCCTTAGAAGAGGAACACAGTGTAGTCTAGGATGTCAGGACGTTTCTTGGCAAGTGGTGGTACCCATCCCTTGAAAGAAGATGAACAAACTGAGTTCAGGGATTTCAGGCGTTATCATCTTGGGCAGTGGTGGTACCCATCCTTAAGAAGATGAACACACGCGTTCATGATGTTCAGGACATTCATCTTGGACAAGTGGTGTGGTTACCCATTCCTTTCCGGATGCATGGATAGTTACTGTTTTCTATGCTAATCTCCCCTTTTTTTTTAACAGCAGGTTGGCAAACCCTCGGGTGGAGTGGACAGTCTTTCTCGTGTTCCGGGACCCACAAGCAACCACGCTTACCCTCACCAAACTGGACCCGGGGAGTTGTTACGAAGTGGAATGGCGGGCTATACCGGCGCCGCGGGGAAGGCCAGACTGCCATGGGACTGTCCGGACGGGTGCGTTGGAATATCGTTAATGTTTCTGTATTGACATGAATGTGGGTGAATTTTCGCGGTTCGGAGCCTTAATCCTTCGTTATGTACATTTCAGACGGCGCCCTAAGCCGGACATTGGTCCCCAGCAAGTACATCAGAGCCAGAATGACGACCTGGCGGTACCAGCCACCCACGAGCAGGCAACCAGTCTGACAATAACCGCCTTACCGTAAGAACCTTTAACCTTCATCGGGGTCTTAGCCTGCTGGGATTTTCAAATCTACTTCCTCGGTTACTAGGTAACAACTAACGGTAAAAACCAACGGAGGTTCTAAATCACAGACTGAAAGAGAATTAAAAAGAGAAGTAGATGTTTTAAAACACCAAAAACAACCAAACCCTCTTTTCCTACGTTACTTCCCCGTTAAGAGAACGATAATTAAACGGAGAAGCTACTGAGCGAATTGATACTTTGGTAACATTTGCCAGATCCCAGGGGCTCGGGTAATTGTCCTCTATTTTATTTAGCCTTCCATATATATATATCAGGCCATTGAAAGTGAATGCTTCCATCATTGATTTCGTATTTGTGTGAGTGGGGAATCTTCATGGAACATGTACGGAAGATACCAGACCTGCAAGTTTACTTTCTACCTGTCAATCAATGTTCTAACAGCGCAGAATCTCCGGATCGTCTCACTATCTCCATGGCTTCCGAGACCTCCGTATATGTTCCATGATCCCAGGGGAAAATGGAGGATTCCACCATCCAGTGCCTTCCGGGGGAGTTATAAGAGAGCTGGAAACAGTCGGGGGGAACTGGATTCTGGGGCACGGGACATCCCCACCTAGTCTGTCTGTTGAGATAACGATCTTGGAAAAAGGTACGCAGACACGACAGAGCGCAGGAAACTGGTCAAAACCCATTATTTTAATTTAGGTAGTTCTCATCACATGTGACTGACAGAGGATCTGGGAGTTGTTTAGTTTTACCCACATTAAAAGTGGGGGTTTCACTAAGTTATTAACGTTCCAGTACACATTAACATTGTTACTATTTTCCCAATAGCACCTCCTTCAAATTTCGTGTAAGGGGCCCTAACACTTCTGGAGAGAGCCAGCCCGTGCCGCTTCCAAACCTACATGGTGTGCAGGCTACACACAACCGCGTGTAGCTGAGCGCCGGTCACTGTGACCCTACATCACCTTCCAACCGAAGCCAATCAACGAGAACCACATCATGTCAAGTGGATGGTAAGGGGCCAAATTAGGGCACATCACAGGAAAGTAAAATGAGAGAAGAATTGTCAGAATGTTGTGTGTCACAAACTGTTCAAAAGGATTGCTGCCAGTGTAAATATATTGTTGATTGGCTGCCCCAGTGTAAATATTATTGTTTAAAATGGCTGCCCCAAAGTTTGTAAGATTGTTGTTGATTGGCGGCCCCTTTTTTACCCAGACATATTTATTGTTTGATTGGCTGCCCCAGTTGTAAATATTATTGTTGATTGGCTGTCCCGCCCCAGTGTAAATATTATTGTTTGATGGACTGCCCCGTGTAAATATTAATTGTTGAGTGGCTGCCCCAGTGTAAATATTATTGTTTGTATTGGTGCCCATTGTAAATATTATTGTTTTGATTGGCTGCCCCCAGTGTACATATATTGGTTTGATTGGCTGTCCCAGTGTACATTATTGTTTGAATTGCGCCCAGTGTAAATTTATTGTTTGATGGCTGCCACAGTGTAAATATTATTGTTTGATTGGGGCTGCCCCAGTGTTAGTTTGTGTTTGATTGGCTGCCCCATGTGTATAATATATTGGTTTGAATTGGTCTGCCCCAGTGAATATTGTTGTGTTGATGGATTGCCCCATGTAAATATTATGTTTGATTGGCAGCCCCAGTGTAAAATATTATTGTTGATTGGCTGCCGCAGTGTAATATTATTGTTTGATTGGCTGCCCCAGGTAAGTATGGTTGTTTGATTGGCTGCCCCATTGTGAAATAGATATGTTTGATTGGCAGCCCAGTGTAAATATTATTGTTTGGATTGGCTGTGCCCAGTGTAAATATATTGTTTGATGGTGCAGCCCCAGTGTAATATTATTGTTTGATTGTGCTGCCCAGTTGTAAATATATTGTTTGATTGGCTGCCCCGTCGGTAAGTTGGTTGTTTGATTGCTGCCCCAGTGTAAATAGTATGTTTGATTGGCTGCCCCCAGTTTAAGTATTATTGGTTTGATTGGGCTGCCCCAGTGTTACATATTATTGTTTGATTGGCTCCCCGTGTAAATATTGATTGTGATTGGCAGCCCCCAGTGTAATATATTGTTTTAGTTGGTGCCCCCAGTGTATATTATTGTTTGTTGGGCCCCAGTGTAATTTATTTGTTTATTGGCAGCCCCAGTGCTAAATATTATTTGTTGATGTGGCAGCCCCAGTGTAAATATATTGTTTGATTGGCCCCAAGTGTAAATGTATTGTTTGATTGGCTGCCCCAGTTGTAAAATATTATTGTTTGATGGCGGCCCCAGGTTGTAAGTATTGTTTGTTTGAGTTGGCAGTCCCCATTGTAATATTAGTGTTTGATTTGGATGCCCCAGTGTAAATATTATTGTTTGATGCTCATGTCTTGTCATGTATTATTGGCTTTTTATTGGCCGCCCATTGTAATATTATTGTTTGATTGGCTGCCACAGTGCTAAGTATTGTTGGTTTGATTGGCAGCCCAGTTTACAGTTCTTGTTTGATTGGCAGCCCCAGTGTAAAATTATGTTTGATTGGCCCTTTTGTGCCAGTCATATTGTGCTTGCTCCCAGTGTAAAATTATTGTTTTGATTGGCGCCCCAGTGTAATATATTATTGTTTTGATTTGGCTGCCCAGTGTAAATACTTATTGTTGGATTGGCTGCCCCATGTAAATATTATTGTTTGATTGCAAGCCCCAGTGTAAGTAGGTGTTTTGATGGCAGCCCAGTGTAAACAGAGTATTGTTTGATGGCTGCCCCAGTGTAAATATTATTGTTTTGATTGGCTGGCCCCAGTGTAGTAGTATGTTGTTGATGGGCAGCCCCAGTGTACATGTTTTGTTTTTCGCAGTGAATTTTGTGCAGCACCCCAGTGTAAATATGTATTGTTTGATTGGCACGCCCCCAGTGTAAATATTATTGGTTGATTGGCTCCCCAGTGTAAAGTATTGTTGTTGATTGGCAGCCCCAGTGTAAGATTTTGTTTGATGTGGCGACCGGGACGGCTTGCGAACCAGTGTAAGTTATTGTTTGTTTTATGGCTGCCCAGTTAAATATTATGGTTTTGATTTGGTGCCCCAGTGTAAGTTGTGTTGTTTGTATTGGCAGCCCCAGTGTAAGTATGTTGTTTGATTGGCTGCCCCAGTGTAAATATATTGTTGATTGGCAGCCCAGTTGTAAATATTATTGTTTGATTGGCTGCCCCAGTGTAAATATTATTGATTGATGGCCTGCCCCAGTGTAAATACTGTTGTTTGATTGCTTGCCGCCCGTGTAAATATATGATGTTGATGGGCTGCCCCAGTGGTAAATATATTGTTTGATTTGGCTGCCCAGGTAAATATTATTGTTTAATTGCAGCCCCAGTGTAAAATATTATTGTTTGATGCTGTCCCAGTGTAAATATTTTGTTTGATGGCAGCCCCAGGTGTAAATATATTGTTTGATGTGGCTGCCCCAGTGTAATATTATGATTGATTGGCTGCCCCAGTGTAAACTATTGTTGTTTGATTGGCAGCCCAGTGTAAAATTATTGTTTGATTGGCTGCCCCAGTTTAAATTATTATTGTTGTTGGCTCCCCATTGTAAAATTATTGTTTGATGCTGCCCCAGTGTACATATTATGTTTGATTGGCAAGCCCAGTGTAAGTATTGTTGTTTGATTGGCAGGCCCAGTGATAGTATTGTTGTTGATAGCAGTCCAGTGTAAAATTATTGTTTAATGCAGCGCCCAGTGATAAGTATTGTTGTTTGATTGGGCAGCCCCAGTGTAAATATTAGTTTGATTGCAGCCCCAGGTAAGTATTGTTGTTTGATGGCAGCTCCAGTGGTAAATATTTTTGTTTGATTGGCAGCCCAGTGTAACTATTATTGGTTGATTGGCAGTCCCAGTGTAAATATTATGTTTTATTGGCTGCCCCCATCTCAAATTATTATTGTTTGATTGGCTGCCCCAGTGTAAATATTATTGTTTGATTGGCTGCCCCATGTGTAAAGTATTGTTGGTTTGATGGCAGCCCCAGTTAAATCATTATTGTTTGATTGGCTGCCCCAGTGTAATATTATTGTTTGATTGGCTGCCCCAGTGTAAGTATTGTTTGTTGATTTGCAGCCCCAGTGTAAATATTAATTGTTTGATGGTGCGCCCCAGTTGTAATATTATTGTTTGATTGGCTGCCCCAGTGTAATGTATTGTTTTGTTTGGATTGGCAGCCAGGGTAAAGATTATTGTTTGATTGGCTGCCACCAGTGTAAGTATTGTTGTTGGATTGGCTGCCTCAGTGTAAGTATTGTTGTTTGAATGGCAGCCCCAGTGTACATGTTCTGTGTTCCTGTAATGATATATTGAAGGTTTTTCTGGGAAGACTGGGGGAGAGTCTGTCCACATTGAAATCTAATGTTTCTCTTATAGTATACACACGTCCTAACAATCACACCACCCATCCACGGCTTTCTAAAATCTACTACCGGCCCACGGACAGACGACAATGACAATGACTACAGAAGGATGTGGTTAGAAGGTAAGTACCCTGCTTATGTATATTTATATTAAATATGGGTGGGAGGCTGCCAATTGTTGCTCTTAGACAGTACAGTATGAGTGTATAGCTTATTGTGTGTTGTACAAAAAACCATTTCCCTCCTCTGTATATTTATAAAATTTATACAATGGAGGGTGGGAGCTGCCATATTGGGTTTCCCTTAGACCAGTACAGATGAGGGTTATACGCTTATGGTGTGTCCAGACATCCCTCTCTGTATATTATTTTATACATATGGGTGGGAAGCGCTGCCCATAGTTGTTTTCCTTAGACAGTAGCAGTTATAGTGGATAACTTCCTTATTGTGGTACAGAACATTCCCTCTCTGTATATTTTATTTATCATATGGTGGGAGCTGCCATATTGTTTCCCATAGACAGACAGTATGAGGATATAGCTTATTGGTGTTACAGAACATTCCTTCTCGTATATTTATTACATATGGGTGGGAGCTGCCATATTGTTTCCCTTAGACATTACAGTATCAGGGTATAGCTTATTGGATGTACAGAACATTCCTTCTTCGCTGTATATTTTACATATGGGTGGGAGCTGGCCATATTTGTCCCTTAACATACAGTATTGGGGTATAGCTATTGTGTGGTAAAGACATTCCTCTCTGTAATTTATACATAGGGTGAAAGCGCCATATGTGTCCCTTAGTACAGTCAGTATGAGGGTATGGCTTTATTGTGTGTACAGACACATCCTCTCTGTATATTTATACATAGGGTGGGAGCTGCCATATTGTTTCCTAGACAGTACAAGTCTGAGGGTAATAGCTTTATTGTGTGTACAGACCTTACCTTGCTCTGTATATTTATACATATGGGTGGGAGCTTTATACATAGGGTGAGGAGCTGACCATATTGTTTCCCTTAGCAGTACGAGGGTATGCTTATTGTGTGTACAACATTCTTTCTCTGTATATTATTACATATGGGTGGAGCTGCCATTTGTTTCACCTTAGACAGTTCCCGTAGAGGGTATAGCTTATTGTGTGTACAGAATATCCTTCTCTGTTATATTTAATATTATAAATTAGGTGGAGCTGCCATAATTGTTTCCTTAGACATACAGTATGAGGTATAGCTTATTGTGTACAGACATTGCCTTCTCTATATATTTATACATATGGGTGGAGGCTGCCATATTGTTGTCCCTAGACAGTACAGTATGAGGGTTATAGTTATTGTGTGTACAGAATATTCCTTCTCTGTAATTTATATTTATACATTGGGTAGGACGCTGCCATATTGTTTCCCTTAGAAAGTACAGTATGAGGCGTATAGATTATTGTATGTACAGAAATTCCTCTGCAGTATATTTATATTTATACTATGGTGGGAGCTGCCATATGTTCCCTTAGAACAGTACAGATGAGGGTATAGCTTATTGTGTGACAGAAATTCCTACTCTAAGTAGACAATCATTTTTACATATGGGTGGAGGCTGCCATATTGTTTCCCTTAGACAGTACAGTAATGAGGGTATATGCTTATTGTATGTACAGAACTTCCTTCTTGGATACTTTATAGTTAACATAGGGTGAGGCAGCGCCATATTGTTTCCCTAGGTACAGTTTCAGTATGAGGGTATACTTATTGTAATGTACAACATTCCCTTCTCTGTATATTATAGTGTATACATAGGTGGGAGCTGCCATATTGTTTTTCCTTAACAGTTCAAGTATGAGGGTATAGCTTATTGTCTGTACTAGACAAATTTCCTTCTCTGTATATTTAATTTATACATATGGGTGGGAGCTGCCAATTGTTTCCCTTAGACAGGTACAGTATAATTATAGCTTATTGTTGTGTTACAGAACATTCCTTCTTTGTATATTTTTATTAGAATGGGTGGGAGCTGCCATAGTGATATAGATTAGTAAATAATTGAAGGTTTATCTCTATAGATGGATCTTAGGATGTCTCTGGTGCCTACCCACAGTCCTTTCTGATGTGCCCCAATGTATTCTTGCCCTCCCAGGGGATCGTTAACTGGCACTCAATCAGCACCTGCAGCCGGCGACGTCCTATGACATTAAATGCCAATGTTATAACGAGGGAGGGGAAGCGAGTTTCAGCAACGTGATGATTATGTGAAACTAAAGTAGAGCCAACGGTGAATGAATGTGTTGGGGGCCCCTGGTATAATACAGGGGCCACGTCTCAAGGTTTTGTGTTTTAAATCTGCGGGTTTCGGCTGCTCAGATTTGGGGGTGACTCTGGGTTTACAAATACTAAACAAGTCATCTTTATCCACTTGGGTCAGTGGGGCTTTCTGGGAATCCACAGGAAACCTCTTAAAGGCTAAAGAGCCCAGCAGTGATGGCGGAGGAGGGGCGTTTTAATAATATAAAATAATAAAAATAATCCAGGCCGTGCTGGCCTGCAAGAGAAGCTGATGGGCTCATTGTACGGAGGAACAATGTTTTCCCCTCTGTAATGTTTATAATAATGAACCTTTAGAAGTACAGGAATGAGCTTGCATGAGGATGTTTAATCAGCCTAACTGCTACTGTAACTGTTGTGGTTGTGTTTTTGTTACGCAATGATCAATTATTTACCACTCTGCCAATCAGAACTGTTTCTCCCTTGACCAAAGTCTGTGAAAGGTTAACATCTTCCCCCCTTTTCTCTTCCAGCTCGCAAGTCTTCTGGCCACCAACCCCCACCTTCTGCTCCTTCTCCTCCACCCCCGCAAGGGAACGCAAATGGAGCGATTGGAACTGCCACCGTGGCTCGCTCTAGTGACGTACCCTATATGATAGTTGGGTGTTGGGGTCCATCGTTCTTATACTAGTGGCTTTCATCCCAGTTTGCCTGTGGCGAGCGTGGTCCAAACAGAGTAAGTAGTATGGCAGCTCCAACAGGGTTGAAATCCCATTAACTAACAACTAATCAGTCTTAAGGCATTTGGTTGATCCCCAATCTCCTTACAGAACAAACCACGACATTGCGTTCCCAGCAGTGGGATCCTGTCCTCGTCCTGCCAGTACACCATGGTGCCCCTGAGAGGGGCCTCTACCGTAGCCAACTTCCCCTGCGCTAATGGCTCCGTGGTAAATGGCACATGCCCGTCTGGAAATCTGAACCATAATGGAGTAAAGCCAGAAGATTACTGCGCCGAGACAGGACACCAGTGGTAACATAGCTAACACGTCACATGTCCAAAATTTCCAAATGGTGATCTGCATAGGGACAATATTTTGAACATGTCAGAGAGACGACTTATGATGTCATAGATTCCAAATGCTGATCTGCATAGGGACAATACATTGAACATGTCAGAGAGATGACTTATGATGTCACAGATTCCAAATGGTGATCGCATTGGGACAATACATTGAACATGTCGAGAGAGACGGACTTATGATGTCATAGATTCCAAATGGTGACATGCATAGGGTCAATACACTGAACATGTCAGAGAGAGACTATGATGTCACAATTCCAAATGGTGATCTGCATTGGACAATACATTGAACATGTCAGAGAGGCGACTTTGATGTCCATAGATTCCAAATGGTGACCTGCATAGGGACAATACATTGAACATGTCAGAAGAGATGACTATGATGTCACATATTCCAAATGGTGACTCTGCATTGTGCAATACATTGACATGTCAGAGGATGACCTTATGATGTCATAAATTCCAAATGGTGAACCTCATAGGGACAATACATTGAACATGTCAGAGAGATGGACTTATGATGTCCATCCAAAATTGTGAGATAGCATACAGTACATTGACCATTCAGCAAAATTAGCATCTTGCCATTTGGCAAGGCTTAGTCAAGACTGACCATATGTCTCTGTAGTAGATTAATTAAACACCAGGGCTGGTTAGGACTGTATAGGATGGTTAGGACCAGTCAACACTGTTAGGAATAATAAGGACTTGGTTAGTAAGACTAGTAAGGACGGTTAGTTAGATTAGTAAGACTGTTTTAGTTAGGACAAGTAACACTGGTTAGTTAGGGTAGTTTAGTATAGTAAGGACTGGTTATGTAGGACTAGTTAGGTTGTAAGGACTGGTTAGTAGGACAAGAAAACACTGGTTAGTTAAGACTAGTAGTATTAGTAAGGTCTGGTAGTTAGGACTGTAAGGACTGGTTAGTAGGATAGATGGACTTTAGTTAGGACAAGTAAACACTGGTTAGTTAAGAATAGTTAGGATGTAAGGTCTGGTGTTAGTTAGGAACTCAGTAGGATTAGTAAGGACGTTTAGTTAGGACAAGTAAACACTGGTTAGTTAAGACTAGTTAGGATTAGTAAGTCGGAGTTATTTAAGGACGAGTTAGGATTAGTAAGTACTGTTGTAGTTAGGACAAAAGTAACACTGGTTAGTTAAGCTAGTTAGGTTAGTAAGGTCTGGTTATTTAGGACTAGTAGTAGATTAGTAGGATCTGTTTAGTTAGGACAAGTAACAAGGTTAGTTAAGACTAGTTAGGATATTAGGTTGGTTAGTTAGACTAGTTAGGATTAGTAAGGGGTTTAGTTAGGACAAGTTAAGACTAGTTGGATTAGTAAGGACTGGTTTAGTTAGAGACTATTAGATTATAGGACAGTTGGTAGGATTAGTTAGGATTAGTAAGGACTGGTTAGTTAGGACTAGGTTGGATTAGTAGGAATAGTTTAGTTAGGACAAGTTAGACGAGTTAGGATTAGTAAGGTCTTGGTTAGTTAGGACTAGTTAGGATTAGTAAGGACTGTTTAAGTTAGGACAAGTAAAACACTGGTTAGTTATAAGACGTTAGGATTCGTAGTTCTGGTAGTGTGACTAGTTAGGATTAGTAAGGACTTTAGTTAGGACAATTAAACTTCGTTAGGATTAGTAAGGTTGTGGTTAGTTAGGACTAGTTGAGGATTAGTAAGGTCTGGTTAGTTAGGACTAGTTAGAATTAGTAATGGACTGTTTAGTTAGGACAAAGTTAAGATAGTTAGGATTAGTAAGGACTGGTTAGTTAGGATTAGTAAGGTCTGGTTAGTTGGGACTAGTTAGAATTAGTAAGGACTGATTTAGGTTAGGACAAGTTGTTAGACTAGTTAGGTTAGTAAGGTCTTGGTTAGTTGGGACTAGTAATGACTGGTTAGGGAAGGTGAACGTAAAACACAGTTCATCCTCATAATGTTACTAACTTCTTACTGACTTCTGTCTTCCAATAACAGGAGGTAGCCAACACTTTGTTGAGGAGCATCACAAGGACGTTGAACAGGACCAGAGCACTCTGGGTAAGAGCTGTTTGATATTTCTATCTTCATAAAGTCTCCTTCCAAACCGGTATTGTGCGTTGTGTTATCTTTATCTTCTATATAAATACCCCACTTACAATTTTGTATGGATTGTGGCAATGGTATCACTGAATCAGTGAAGGCTTCATATAAACTACTTTAGGCCAGATCCACTACCCGAGGTTATTGGTACCCGCACATGGTATAGCAAAACAGTTAAAAACACTACAAAGTAAAACTGTTGATTGAAGTTTTAAAATTCTTTGCTTTAGGTTGCGCCTCCCGGGGAGCGAACAGGAGACCTACAAGGTTTGTGAAGAGAGATTCCTGCTTAGAATGATTCAACATCACTTGGAGAACGAGACCTTTACTGACCATGTTCAATCAAAGCAGCAGGAGTGTCCAATCCTTTCATTACCCAGATCCGGTTCAGCAAGTAGGAAATTTACTGCTTCTTATGTGGGTACCGAGGGAATGTCCCTGACTCACTGGATGTTCTAGCAGGAGTCTATGAGTTGACTGCGATTGAATCATCTAGAGATGGGTCTGTCTAACACTACATTCTATTTTTGTAGGTTGCACGTGCCACCTTGGTACCTGAGGAGGAGAAAGACAGGGAAGTCTGTCAAAGCCAGATAGTGACTTCACCAAAACTCAATATGGACACTGATGGAGAAGAGAATCCTGACCCTGCCCAAACACCGACCATAACTCAACCCTGACCCGTACCCAGACTTTTCTCCTCAGCATTCTACCGGAGGTGGCTGTTTCTTAAATTTTCTAGATTGACCTAAAGGACTTAACAGTGGATGATCTAGTTGCAAAAAAGGCCAACACTGAGCACCTTGTGAATCCCTCAGACCTGCTAAGACATTGACTATAACTCTCACTGTTGGATTGAACTTTGGTCTTGTTTAGGGGTCTCGGACCACCCTACGTTGATAGAAAAGTTAACCGTAAGGGAGTTTATTTTATAATGACAGCTCTATTTATATATTTATGCACTTGTACATAAAGTTTTTCTTTTATTACGAAATATCAGAATATTCTATAAAAGGTCCTGTGAAAAGGACCAAATTATGGGTCAATGTGAATGTTTTGGCAACAGATTTTTACCCAGGACTGGTTACCGTCCATGACCTTGTTTAAAATCTATATAAGCTTATGCAGCAAAATATGGAAATGGAACAGATAGAGGATGAGGATTCAGTCCACTACCATATATCCAATGAACAAGTTCCTATTGGACCTTCACAACTGTCCTCATCGGGCTGGAACTGAGCCATCATATATCACATTACTGAGAATGGGGGGCTGCAATTATATAAGTGGTAAAATAATAAAATAAGAAAAAGAAACAACATTGTATTAAATATTAGGTTTATTTGCACACACTGCAAGTTGTATCATTGTTGTGGACGTTACACACAAGTTTATCTAGATCTAAACATAATAGGTTGGATGGTGTGGTGGTGAGAGGATGAACTACCCAGAACTCTCCTAATATTTCAACTCCAGGTACTACCAGCAAGTCTCTTCTTTCTTATTACCAATGATGAATGAGGCTCTAGTCAAACTCTTGAATGGGTGCTTAGCTTGGCTGATATTGGCTCAATAAAGTTAAAATTTTATAAATAGAACATTTACTTCTATAACTGGCCCCTGTGTTCTGCACTCTGCGTAATGCTGTGAAAACCTCGTAGAAGGTATTACTTAAGGGCTCCGTAGAAACCCCATCTATGGAACATGCTATGTAGGATCCCTCAAAACCCTATATGTGTTGTGTCTAAATATGCTCCCAGGCTGAGAGAATCCGACCTACCAATCCCCCGCGGGCTAAGCCTCCTCTGCGCTTAACGTGCCCTTTAATTTTCACGGGGGGAACAGGGGAGGCTTGATCGTAAGCCGTCAGCCATTGGCCGTGATGTCACCAGGAAGCAGAGGGAGCCACGGTGGTGGATCTTTGAGTCAGCGCATAGCGTTTGGGGGGTCCTACACATATAAGCATTTTCACAGAAGGGGTGTATGTGCCCCTTTAATCTTTGTTTGATACAATAATTAGAATTTTATTGTGGATCTTATACGTGCAAACAATTGAACAATCCCAGAATTGTTAGAAATTCCCAACAGGTCTGTTTGCAGGAAAGATGGAAGATTGACCTATATACAACGTCATCTAAGTGATGGAGCCTACCATCATATTACTAATTTAAAATTTATACAGTAATATAGGATTATATCCTTTATAATAGGCACTCAGCTTATGTCACAGTGATTATATGCTAAATAATGTGCCTCCTATTTTAGATCACATTGAAAGTGCATTACCAAGAGGAAGGATAAGACTTAGGGGGTTATAGGGGATGTAATCCTGTGTATTATATAATGTACCATTCTACATCCTATAGGGTGATCTGTAAATAAACCCTTATAATAATTAGGACACTTCTGATAGAAGTTAATGAAAAGTCAGTGAAAAAGTCACGGGTGAAATACTATGAACTCCCCACCCCCAAATATAATGAGAACCCCCGACTGCAGATGGACCCTGGTAAAGTTACCCAATTCTGGTAGGGGCCATTGAGCTGGGTAAGAGAGAGGATTTTACTTGACAGACTGGTATTAGTAGCTGGAATCAGTGCGGATAATGTGGGACTTATTACTGGATTGATATTGTGTAGAACCCCTACTGTAATTATAACATTATTAATGGTCGCCTTACAGTTCTCTGTCCTCAACCTGTTGCCTCCTGGTTTATGTTTAAGGAACTACTTGGTGACGTAATATTCCTTATAATTTACAGTAGGCTGCACAGTATCACACTATAATAGTCATTCAGGATTGTCTCAAATCACTGCAAAACGAACACAACGCCAACATACAGGAGACTGGACATTAAAGGCCACGTTACACCCACACAGACCAACACGGACATAGTGTGAACGAGGATTAGGTGCCGTGTGGAACAAATAACAAAATTATCTCACAAAAAAAAATCCCCCCCTTGCCCCGTACTGACCAGCCAGATTGTTGAAAACTACAACTCCCAGCATTTCCTTGGTAGCATAAATTTGTAATTCAGAAGACATCTGTGGCTCTTGGGAAATTTACTTTAATTTCTCAGCATTTCGGCCTTCCGTTTAGTCATTTGTAGGGACTACATCCTGAGAGCCGCTATTGCAAAGATGGTTGTAAAGTTAACAAGCGTACTGTATTTCCATAAAGTTTGCGATAATAGTACATAGTGTTTGCGTTAGAAAAGTCACGTTCAGAGCTTAAGCGTGTTTAGGACTACAGTTGCGTACATCTTGATACATAGCGTTAAAGTTCGCGTTAAGAGCTTAGCGTGTGTTTTTAGTAGTGGAATGTGTAAATTGTGGTACATAAGCAATCCACCTACTCTTGCTAACAAGAAACATCATAGGCCATATTATATATGACTTAAATTACAGAGAAATAAGTTTCACTCACACTTCCCCTTTAACAAAACCTGCTCTGGTTATTTGCTATGGTTGGTTATGGTAGTAGGTAGTGACTAGCTAAGTAGTTCACTCACTGCTTTGCAACACACACGATAGCTCACAATGAACATACATTCATCAATATAAATGAAGCAACAATTATTTGCGTTGTACAGCGATGCGCCCCCACTGTGGGGCTTATACATAGAAATAGAGAAACTGATCTGATTGGTTTCCTCTGTTCCATAATGTGATTTGTGTCTCTAGGGGGAAGAAAGGGTCTATTCACCAAGAGCCCAATTACTCCCATTGCAGCTATATGATTGGTTCTTACCCAATGTCCGAGAGTTTTGCTTTATTGTTAATAAAGTTGTGGAAAATCTTGAAACTTGCATGGGTACATTACAATACGAACTCAGACGCTGCAAATCTCTTCTTCAAGTCAGTACGGTGGCTCAGGGTTAGCACTGATCCATTGCGCACTAAAGTCCTGAGTTCGATTCCACCCTTGGACACATGTATGTTCTCCCGTGCTGCGTGGGTTTCCTCCGGGCACTCGGTTTCCCCCACAATCATAAAGACATACTGATAGGTTGTAGTGTCCAATAAATGTGCTTAGATTGTAAGCTCTTCGGGCAGGGCCTGAGTGAATGTATACATGTAATTGTAAAGCGTACAGTACATGTGGCGCTATATAAATCCACAATAATAATTAATAAAAAAGTCTGCTAAACTGATTAGTAGGACTTAAGATGAAAAGTTGCGGATTTCGGTAAATGAGGCATCTGATGGAGAATTCCTCTCTCACTGGTGAATCCTACTGAGAATGTTCGAGATCACTGAGCTAGGGAAGGGGCGGGAACTACAGGGATTCTGCCCCTGTCATTTTGCTACAGCTTCAGGACCACAAAACATCTCCTCTCTATATAATAATTACTGTTTACGTCTCTTACATCTGCCTTTCGTGAAATAGAGAGACCTCGGTTTTCTGTCCTAAAAGCCTGAAGAGTAAATCTCAATGTTATTACAACACACACACGTGCTCACATACGTGTCACATTTTCCACCTCCTGTCGTATTTCATTATAATTTTATTGCTCTTTAAACTGGGCCAAGTCCCAGTCCAAGCAACTTGGGACTAGCAGCACTGAAATGGAACACAGAGCGCTTGTAGCCTTCAGATGCATTACGTCCCCCGCTCAAATTACCCACAAGCACCATGGGGAAATGTACTTGTTTTGGCTCTTGAGATGGATTTTTTTATAGATCTGGAAGGAAAGAGAAAAAAAACTTACAAAGATCCATTTCAAAATATGTAAAAAAAAAAAATCATAAATTAAAAACACAGTGTTAGTTGTTTTTTCCTATGGTATAAAGGGCCCCAGTCTCTTTGGGAGTGCGAGAGGAGAATTAAAGCAGTAACTGACAGTATTCAAACACAATTGTTTTGCGATGTCAGTGATAGGAGAATTGTCAGTGACAATGACTGTGGGAGGAGCCAAAAAGCCAATTACTGCATGAGTACAAATTCCTTACATAACATTTAATTATAAGGCTGCAGGTGGACATCCCTGTTTTGAGGGCCATAACATAGCTACCTGCCTA
The DNA here is from genome assembly GCA_019447015.1 of Hymenochirus boettgeri. Taxonomy (NCBI): domain Eukaryota; kingdom Metazoa; phylum Chordata; class Amphibia; order Anura; family Pipidae; genus Hymenochirus; species Hymenochirus boettgeri. The sequence continues at coordinate 53,252 of JAACNH010000961.1, read as the reverse complement.
ATATTGTGATTAGTTAAATTAAAACAATCTTATCTGGATATGCATTTAGGGGAAATAAGCAACTTGTTGTAATGGATTTGTAATATAAATCTATTTTATTGGTGCACCAAGGGTTCATACTGTTACTGTATGATGGGCAGCTTCGGCTTTGCGGGGGAGAATGTATAAGATCAAAATTTGCCTTGTGAGGTCTTGAGGAAGCTTTTCAAGGCTGTGGAAGTCCTTCAGGTTGGAAGAAGGTCTTAAGTTTGGTGGAAAGTTAATTGGCTGGTGGAATTTTCAGGGCTGGCAAAAGGTCTTAAGGGCAGGTAGAACGTCATTAAGGCTGGTGGAAGATCTTTAGGTTGGAGGAAGGTCTTCAAGCATAGAGGAAAGTCTTCAGGTTGGAGAGAGGATGGGGGAAAGTTTTAGGCTGGGGGATGGTCTATGTTACTAGTGGTCTTCAGGGTTAGAGAAGGTTTCAAGGCTGGTGGAAGTTTTTCAGGGTTAAAGGAAGGTCTTTAGGGTTGGAGGAAGGTTATTAAGACTGGTGGAAGGTCTTTAAGGTTGAAGGAAGGTCTTCAGGGCTGGTGGAAAGTCTTTAGGACAGGTGGAAAGTCTTCAGGGCTGGTGGAAAGTCTTAGACAGGTGGAAGTCTCAGGCTGTGGAAAGTCTTCATGGCTGGTAAAAGGTCTTCAGGGCTGCTGGAAGGTCTGTTGGTGCCCTGGGGAAATATTGCAGAGGGGTGGTTGCCTTGCATTCTCACTGTGTTGTTTGTGTGGGCACTCTCTTCTGGAGTAAACAAAACCTTAGAAGTCAGCACTAGCACTTCATTATAGAATGAGCTTTGCATAGTTGAATTAAATGGCTAATTGAAATGCCCTGCATCTGTGCAGCCAGCATTAAAGTATTGTAGGGATGATATAGACTTGGACTAACAAACCGAATTTTGCTTTAAAAAGCTTTTGTCCAATTAAACACTTTTTTCTTGGATAATAAATTTTTTTTTCTAAAACAAATTCGATTTTAAACGTCGTGGGGTGGTCAATTACTGTAGGAGAGATAGGAAAAAAAATAAATTCTCTGTTTCCTTTAATAAACTCTGCCATGGGGTCGATTTTATATCCATTCTGACCTTGGGGCCTGTAAGGAACAATATTATATTATTAAGGGCCCTATTTTAAAAGATCGGTATCGTATCGTAAATACCGATCGTTACGATAACGACCGTTATAACGATATCGCTAAATAAGGGTCGTTATCGGTAAAAAAACGGTCGTTTATTAGAAACGATCGGTATTTACTGATAACGATACCGATCTTTTATAAATAGGCCCCAATTTTCTAAAAATAAAACATTTCTGGAGGATTGTTTTAGTAGATGCAAGAAACATTTAAAGGACTCAGTAAAGTTACATTTATTTCCCTGATTTCAGTCTTATAATACAAAAAAAAACAAATGGAAATAAACACAACCGCAATTCTGTGATACAAAATAAACTTTTTACATAAACGACTTGGAAAAAAGAGAAACTTTCTGTGACCAAACCCATCATTCGGATTTAAATGTTGCAAATATGGAAATGTCCCTGGAAATCTCCCAGTGACCAGAATTGGGAATCTTACGAATCTTTCTGTGATTTTGTATTTTAACTGGGGACAAAAGATTCTGGATGATATTGTGCAATGAATTGGCCTGAATTGGGTAGGTTTTGTAGTAGGTTTTGAAGGGAGATCCCTGGGTTATTTATTAAGTTTCAGTATTGGTAATACTTCCCTGAACGTCATTCATAAAATAAAATCACATCCATAAACATAGATAAACAGAACTGGGAAGTTTTGCTTGCCCACCAGAGCTAACACAAAGAATACAAGTATATTTAGTAACTTGGGGCCTTATTCAATAAGAGGTGGAAAATGTCACCTGTGTTAATAAAATGGTTGACGGCAAAAGATTGAAAAAAAGACAAACACCCCGAGCGTAAACCCAATCGAGCGTGGACCAGTAACAAGTTGTCGTAGTACCATGAGCGGGGCCCAATCGGGAACACTAACAAGACCAGTACTTGACACAGCTCGGGGTGTAAAGACATGAACCAGGACCCAGCCGGGTACAGACAAGACATGTACCCAAGCCAGGGGGAAGCCAATACAACAAGGTAAACCCCAAGCCGTGTAAAGAACACTACCAGGAAACCCAAGCCGTGGAAAACAGACAAGTAACCCCCAGCCAGGGAAGAAAAAACCGGGATGGAACCCAGCGGGGGAAAGACAGACCAGGAACCCAAGCCGGGAAAGACAAGACAGGGACCCAGCTGGGAACACAAGACCAGTACCAAGCCGTGTAAAACTATACAATGTAACCCAATCCAGGTAAAGACAATACCACCCTGGTAACACAATGCCGTGTCAAGACATCCAATGTAACCCAATCCATGTAAAGACAACCCATGTAACCAAATCTGTGTAAGACAAATACATTAACCCAATCTGTTAAAGAAATACCATGTACCCCAAGCCGTGTAAGACAAGCAATGTAACCCATCCAGGTTAAAGACAATACCATGTACCGCAAGTGTGTAAGACAATACCATGTAACCCATCCGTGTAAGACATACCATGTAAACCCATCCCTGTCAAGACAAAACCATGTAACCCATCCGTGTAAAAGACAATACGCATGTAACCCAATCCTGTAAAGAAATACCATGTAACCAATCCATGTAAAGACAACAACCATGTAACCCAAATCCGTGTACAGACAACATGTAACCCAATCCGTAAGACAAAAACCAGTTTAAACCCAATCTGTGTACCGCAAAAACCATGTACCCCAATCCGTAAAAAAACCATTAACCCATCCGGGGTAAGCAAACCAAGTACGCCAATCCGTGTAAAGACAATACAATGTAACCCAATCCGTGTAAAGACAAAACCATGTAACCCAATCCGTGTAAAGACAAAACCATGTAACCCAATCCGTGTAAAGACAAAACCATGTAACCCAATCCGTGTAAGCCAATACCATTAACCCAATCTGTGTAAAGACAAAACCATGTAACCCAATCCGTGTAAAAACAAAACCAGTAACCCCATCCTTGTAAAGACATACAATGTAAACCCATCGTGTAAAGACAATACCAAATATAACCCAGCCATTAAAGACATCAATGAACCCTCCGTGGTAAGACAATCCAAGTGTAACCCAATCCCTGGAAGACAATACCATGTAACCCCAATCCATGAAAGACAATACCATGGAACCCATCCAGGAAAGACAATAACCATGTAAAACCCAATCGTGTAAAGAACAATACCATGTTAACCAAGCCATGTAAAGACAATACTATGTAAACCCAATCCGTGTAAAAGACAATACAAGTAACCCAATCCATGTAAAACAATACCATGTACCCAATCCCTGTAAAGAAAGAACCGATTAACCCACTCCATGGAACGACAATACCATGTACCCAATCCCGTGTAAGACAATACCATGTAACCCAATCCACCATGAAATACATACAAGTGTCCCCAATCCTGTGTAAAGACAAGCCATGTAAACCCAATCCGGTAAAAAGACAATACCATGTAACCCAATCCGTGTAAAGACAATGCCATGTAGCCCAATCCTGTAAAGACAATACAACAATGTACCCACCATCCGTGTAAAGACCATACCATGTAACCCAATCCCCTGTAAAGAACCTACCAGGTTAAACCCACTCCATGTAAGAAATACAATGTAACCCCATCCGTGTAAAGACAATACCATTAACCCCAATCCGTGAAAACAATACATGTAACCCAATCCGTGGTAAAGACCATACCCATGTAAACCCATCTCCGTGTAAAGACAGATACCATTTAACCCAATCCGATGTAAGACACAATCCATGTAACCCAATCCGTTACAGACATAAACCATGTAACCCCATCCGTTAAAGACAATACCATTTACCCCCATCTGTAAAGACATACACCATGGTAAACCCAATCCTGTAAAGACAAAATGAACCCATTAGGGTAAACAACCAGTCCCATCCGTGTAAAGACAATACCAGTTACACCCAATCCGTGTAAAGAACAAAACAAACACATGTAACCCAATCGGTTAAAGACAATAACCATGTAAACCCAATCCTGTAAAGACAAACTCAGAACCCAATCCGGTAAAGAAAACCATGTAACCCAATCCGTGTAAAGACAAACCTAAACCCAATCTACGGTAAAGACAACAACCATGTAACCCAATCCGTGTAAAGACAATACAATGTAACCCAATCCGTGTAAAGACAAACCATGTAACCCAATCCATGTAAAGACAATACCATGTAACCCAATCCGTGTAAAGACAACAATTCACCCAATCGTGTAAAGACAAACATAACCATCGTACAATATCCACTATCCTTAAATCCTGGAAAGACAAGAATGTACCAATCTGTAAGACACCAGAAACAAAGTAAAAACACGTAAATAGTAAAAAAATACAAAACCATCATTAAAGACACTACAGTAAACCCAATCCGGTGAAGACAATACATAGGTAACCCAATCGCTGTAAGAACAAAACCATTAACCCAATCCGTGTAACAATACCATGTAACCCAATCCTATGTAAAGACAATCATGACCCATGTAGACACCAATGTAACACAATACCATTACACTGTAAAAGACATACAATGTAACCATCCGTTAAAGACAAGTCCAGTAACCCAATCCTTGTAAAGACAATACCATGTAACCTCCTGAAACAACCAAAACCCATCCTGAAGAATAAATTAACACGTTAAACCAATACCGAATGTAACCCAATCCTGTAAAGACACCATACCATGTAAACCCAATCCATGTGAAAGACAATACAATGTAACCCAATCTCTGTTAAAGAACAACATCACCATGTAACCCATCTTGGTAAGACAATACCATGTAACCCAATCCATGTAAAGACAATACCATGTACCCTATCCTGTAAAGACACATACATGTTACCAATCCGGGGTCCAATAAAAGAAACCACGTGTAATAATACCATGTAACCACGGTAAAACATCCTGAAAATGTACAAAATACAATGTACCCAATCCGTGTAAGACAATACAATGAACCCAATCCTGTAAAGACTAAATACCATGTAACCCAATCCGTGTTAGAAACGTACCCAAGGAACGCAATCATGTAACCACCCAATCCATGTTAAAGACAATACAATGTAACCCAATCCGTGTAAAGCAATACCATGTACCCAATCCGTGTAAAGACAATACCATGTAAACCAATTCCTGTAAAGACAATACAACTGTAACGCCCAATCCTGTGTAAAGACAATCCATGTTAACCCAACCTGTAAGACATACGTGTAACCCAATCCGGAAAGACAATACCTGTAACCCATCCAATGTAAAGACAATACAATGTTAACCCAATCCGTACAAGACAATACCATGTACCCAATCGTGTAAAGACCAATACAATGTAACCCATCCATGTAAAGAACAATACCATGTACCCAATCCTGTAAAGACATTACCATGTATACCCAATCCATGTAAAGACAATACATGTAACCCAACTGTAGCGACTATCGTGTAACCCAGACCATTAAGCATCATGTAACCCAATCCATGTAAAGCAATACCATGTAACCCAATCCGTGTAAGACTACACATGTACCCATCTCCGTGTAAGACACCATACCATTTAACCCAATCCACTGAACAACAATACAATGTAACCGCAACTCCATGTAAAGACATACCATGTAACCAATCGTGGCATACCATGCACGTCTCAATCCGTGTAAGACACACAAAATGTAACCCAATCCCATGTAAAGACAATACCATGGTATACCCAATCTCGTGGTAAAGACATGACCATTCTAACCCCAATTCCTTAAAAGACACTACATGTTAAGCCCAATCCGTGTAAAACATACCATGTAACCCAATCCCTGTAAAGACAATACGGCACTCCGTGAAGACAAAATTAACCCAACCAAATTAAGACCAATCACATGTAACCCAATCCAGTGTAAAGACATACCAGTAACCCATCCTGTAAGACTTACCATGTAACCCATTCCATGTAAGAAATACCATGTAACCAATCCGTTGAAAATAGTAACTCCATCGTAGACACACTGTACCCAATCCGTAAAGACAATACCATGTAACCCAATCCGTAAGAATAATGTAACCATCGTGATATCCATGTCCATCGTTACTCATTATCTCCTGTAAAAGACAATACCATGTAACCCAATCCGTGATAAACATACCATTTTCCATTCTTGACAATCCATGCACCCACCTCCCTGTCAGACATACATGTAACCATTCCTGAGACCCAACTATCCATTGTTATTGGAACAGTGTGGTTTTAAAAAACCCAGTCCTCTTCGTTCAAATCTATACCTACTTCCCCAACCTCATCACATTGTGATAAGGGGAAAGCTGGACCAGGCATAGCCACAACGATATAAACGACTTATACCCTTAACCCAATCCATGAATATCAGCCTGGAATGACCATGTAACCAAGTCGTACAGGTGCTAAAGGGACAGAACTCCACAAGTCATTCGGTATCCCAACTACTGTTAGACTTACCGTGTACTAACCGGTGACATCTTGTACCTCATGACAGTGAGAAATCCTGTAACCATGTTACAATATGTAAACCAATCGTGAAGATTACGCATCCTGAAGTAACTTTAACATCCTTGAGCATACCAGTAAAACTTCGTGGAAGACAATAATGACAAGCGTGTAAGAATTGCTCTCCACATTCACAGACCTGCTATCTGAATGGATCTTTCCATTGAAATGTGTTTTAAATCAAACTCTTGTCGTTACTCTCTCTTCACCTCCTCAGACTGTGAAAGGAACTGGTCAGACAAGACATACCTAAATAGCACGAATACAGCTTCCATAGTAACTAGGCGGAAAAGGACTAGGACTTCCCGAATTCATGGTTCTACTGTTATATTGACTGTGTGCTGCTGTGAAGTTACCTTTATACGTGATACAGATAGGAATGTCTTTGGTTTATGTTTCGAGGGCCCTCCTATCTCCAATTGTTGCGACCAGCCTGTCGTGATCGCACAGATGATGTGTTAAGAATATCTATTATCTATCTATCTATCTAATCTATCTATCTATCTATCATTCTATCTATCTATCTATCTCATCATATCTAATCTATCTATCTATCTATCTATCTATCTATCTATATACATCTATCTACCTACCTATCTATCTATCTATCTATATATCTATCTATATCTATCTATCTATCTATCTATCTATCTATCTATCTATGATCTATCTATCTCTAATCATTATCTATCTAGCTATATCTATCTCTCTATCTATCTATTAATCTATCTATCTATCTATCTATCTATCTTCTATCTATATTATCTCTATCTATCTATCTCTCTATCTAATCTATCTATCTATCTATCTATCTATCTATTATCTATCTATCTATCTACATCATCTAGTATCTATCTATCTATCTATCTATCTATATCTATCTATCTATCTATGATCTATCTAGTCTATCTATCTATCTATCTACATTATCGATCTTCTATCTATCTACTCTATCTATCTATCTATCTATCTATCATCTATCTATCTATCATCTATCTATCTATCTATCTATCATATCTATCTATCTATCTATCTATCATCTAGCTATCTATCTAATCTATCCGTCTATCTATCTATCTAGCTCATCTATCTATCTATCTATCTATCTATCTCTCAGCTATCTTCTATCATCTATCTATCTATTATCTATCTATCTATTCTATCTATCTATCTATTATCTATCTACTCCATCTTATCTATCTATCTATCTATCTATCTATCTATCGATCTATCATCTATCTACTATCTATCTATCTATCTACTATTGCGTAGCTATCTCATCTATCTATCTATCTATCTATCTATCTATCTATCTATCGATATCTATCTATCTATCCTATCATCTATCTATCTATCATCTATCTATCTATCATCTATCTATCTTATCATCACTATCTATCTTCATCTATCTATCAGTCTATCTATCTATCTATCTACTACTATCTATCTATCTATCTATCTATCATCTATCTATCTATCTTATCTATCTATCTACTCACTCTATCTATCTATCTATCTATCTATTATCTATCTATCTATCTATCTTATTTATCTATTTTTATCTATCCTATATCTATCATCTATTTATCTATCTATCTATTTATCTATCTATTATCTATCTATCTATCTATCTATCTATTTATCTATCTATTTATCTATCTATTATCTATCATCTATCTATTATCTATCTATCTATCTATCATCTATCTATCTCATCTACAGCTCTCTACTATCTATCCTCTATCATCTATCTATCTATCTATCTCTATCGATCTATCATCTATCTATCTATCTACTATCTATCTATTATCTATCTCATCTATCTATCTATCTGCTTTTTATCTATTTATCTATCTATTATCTATCTATCTATTTATCTATCTATCTATTTATCTATCTATTATCTATCTATTATCTATCTATCTATCTATCTATTTTATTCTATTTATTCTATTATTATCTAGCTAATATATCTATCTATCTATCACATGTGCTCCGAAAATGGATCTTAGCGCACACAGTTGTAATGCCTGGCACGTGATTCAACAAACGTGATTGAATGTGCGTGAGAAAGTGCCCATGTGGCTTAGACCTTTAGAAATACCACTAACGGGTTTTCGCCTTTTATAATAATTGCACAGAAAAATCATGGATATGGTGTGATGTCATTGGTTTACATGGAAACAGTTGTGAGGTCTTATAATCTGGCAGGGCTGTGCGTTTGGGGTTAAACGTACAGAATCTGATCCGTCTCTATGTACAACAGGAGTGGGAATGATCCAGGATTGGGTCCAGATGAAATTTCAGCAAATCAGGAGCAGCAGAGAGGGAAACCAATAAATTCTCCTCCAGGAAACACCTCATTAGCACAGCAACAAAACCTGAAAAATAAATGTCTGGGGCCCATAAATATAGAAACTGCCAAGACTGCAGAGAAACAGAAAATACTGAAAATTACCCAATTAATATAATAAGACTTGGTGAATCTTTAAAGGACAACTCCCACCCTCATAAACATCTTTTGAGAAGAATGGCCTCTTTATAATATGTTGATATATCATAGTTTTTCCTATGAATTCATTACTGTATGTCTGCTATCTTCTGGATGCCTCATGGAAACTGAGCCATTTAGAAACCGGTACTGAGCCTGTACTGAGCCTGGGCATGCCAGAAGAGACAGACAGGGGATTAACATTCAGTCATTGGCTGTGTATCAACTGTCAAATCCATAACTGACAGTTACTAACTGGAAGAACCAGAAGCAGAACAGGGGAAACAGGACATTGTGCAGGATTCAGGTTAGACTTACACCTTTCACATTTCAAACTATTACCGTTTAGGGTTTTGGGGGTGATTTACCTGTTGGTAAGTTTTTCATTTAGGGCTGGATAATAACTAGTAAAACTAGTGCATGTTCAAATTGGATTGGGATAAACCAACAACATAGATGACCTATCACGATTATCATATGACCTATCCTCAGGAGCCCAATTAGAAATGTTCATACATAATCGCAACAGCTGATAACCTCACGAGCTTAGTGACATTGGTCACTCTTTTAAAGCTCGTCATGTGACTGTCGTTCTCGACACAGGTTCTAATTCTAATGCCATTCTAGTGTCCATTCAGTATTTCTGGTATCCATTGGCTGTAATCACTGATAAATAACATTGGTGTTGTATTGACCGGAACCAACATATTAGCACCTTCTCTCATCATATTATCACTGTCTCCTCTTCCCTCCCCAGGAATCACAAAGTGAGACTTCCTCCCTGCTGACTGTGATGATATCTATGATGTGGGGTCACAGCCAGTGGGCCGTACCTATACTACCCCACAGGTCCCAGAACCCAGTGCCTGTGTATTGTGACATGACTACTGATGGTGGAAAATGGACTGTGAGTCATTCTATAATAAAAAAATTAATTGGTATTCACATAAGGGAAGTCTACTGCCAACTACACATGTGAATATAACAGTACCCAAGGTACCACACATTAACAACCCTCCAACATTACCCATTTCATAGTAACACTTATAGATACACATACCCTCCAACATTCCCCTTTATAGTAACAATTATAGAAACACATACCCTCCAACATTCCCCTTTAATAGTAACAATTATAGAAACACATACCCTCCAACATTCCCCTTTAATAGTTACACTTATAGAAACACATACCCTCCAACATTCCTCTTTTAATAGTTACACTTATAGAAACACATACCCTCCAACATTCCCCTTTAATAGTTATACTTATAGATACACATACCCTCCAACATTCCCCTTTAATAGTTACACTTATAGAAACACATACCCTCCAACATTCCCTTTAATAGTTACACTATAGATACACATAACCCTCCAACATTCCCCTTAATAGTTACACTTATAGAAACACATACCCTCCAACATTCCCCTTTAATAGTTACACTTATAGATACACATACCCTCCAACATACCCCTTTAATAGTTACACTAGATAGAACACATACCCTCCAACATCCTCCTTTAATAGTTACACTTATAGAAACACATACCCTCCAACATTCCCCTTTAATAGTTACACTTATAGAAACACATACCCTCCAACATTACCCTTTAATAGTAACACTTATAGATACACATACCCTCCAACATTCCCCTTTAATAGTAACAATTATAGAAACACATACCCTCCAACATTCCCCTTTAATAGTAACATTATAGAAACACATACCCTCCAACATTCCCCTTTAATAGTTACACTTATAGATACACATAACCTCCAACATTCCCCTTTAATAGTTACACTTATAGAAACACATACCCTCCAACATTCCCATTTAATAGTAACACTTATAGATACACATACCCTCCAACATTCCCCTTTAATAGTAACAATTATAGAAACACATACCCTCCAACATTCCCCTTTAATAGTAACAATTATAGAAACACATACCCTCCAACATTCCCCCTTTAATAGTTACACTTATAGAAACACGTACCCTCCAACATTCCCCTTTAATAGTTACACTTATAGAAACACATACCCTCCAACATTCCCCTTTAATAGTTTACACTTATAGAAACACATACCCTCCAACATCCCCTTTAATAGTTACACTTATAGATACACATACCCTCCAACATTACCCTTTAATAGTTACACTTATAGATACACATACCCTCCAACATTCCCCTTTAATAGTACACTTATAGAAACACGTACCCTCCACATTCCCCTTAATGTTACACTTATAGATACACATACCCTCCAACATACCCCTTTAATAGTTACACTTATAGATACACATACCCTCCAACATTCCCCTTTAATAGTTACACTTTAGAAACACGTACCCTCCAAATTCCCCTTTAATAGTTACACTATAGATACACATACCCTCAACATTACCCCCTTTAATAGTTACACTATAGATACACATACCTCCAACATTCCCCTTTAATAGTTACACTTATAGATACATACCCTCCAACATTACCCCCTTTAATAGTTACACTTATAGATACACATACCCTCCAACATTACCCCTTTTAATGTTACACTTATAGTACACATACCCTCCAACATTACCCCTTTAATAGTTACACTTATAGATACACATACCCTCCAACATTCCCCCTTTAATAGTTACACTTATAGATACACATACCCTCCAACATTACCCCTTTAATAGTTACACTTATAGAAACACATACCCTCCAACATTCCCCTTTAATAGTAACAATTATAGAAACACATACCCTCCAACATTACCCCTTTAATAGTAACAATTAAGAAACACATACCCTCCAACATTACCCCTTTAATAGTTACACTTATAGAAACACATACCTCCAACATTCCCCCTTTAATAGTTACACTTATAGAAACACATACCCTCCAACATTCCCCTTTAATAGTAACAATTATAGAAACACATACCCTCCAACATTCCCCTTTAATAGTAACAATTATAGAAACACATACCCTCCAACATTCCCCCTTTAATAGTTACACTTATAGATACACATACCCTCCAACATTACCCCTTTAATAGTTACACTTATAGAACACATACCCTCCAACATTACCCATTTAATAGTAACAGTTATAGATACACATACCCTCCAACATTACCCATTTAATAGTAACACTTATAGATACACATACCCTCCAACATTCCCCCTTTAATAGTAACAATTATAGAAACACATACCCCAACATTCCCCCTTTAATAGTTACACTTATAGAAACACATACCCTACAACATTCCCCTTTAATAGTAACAATTATAGAACACATACCCTCCAACTTCCCCCTTTAATAGTTACACTTATAGAAACACATACCCTCCAACATTACCATTTAATAGTAACACTTATAGATACACATACCCTCCAACATTACCCATTTAATAGTAACACTTATAGATACACATACCCTCCAACTTCCCCTTTAATAGTAACAATATAGAAACACATACCCTCCAACATTACCCCTTTAATAGTAACAATTATAGAAACACATACCCTCCAACATTACCCCTTTAATAGTAACACTTATAGATACACATACCCTCCAACATTCCCCTTTAATAGTAACAATTATAGAAACACATACCCTCCAACATTCCCCCCTTTAATAGTTACACTTATAGAAAACATACCCTCCAACATTCCCTTTAATAGTAACAATTATAGAAACACATACCCTCCAACATTACCCCTTTAATAGTTACACTTATAGAAACACATACCCTCCAATATTTCCCCTTTAATAGTTACACTTATAGAAACACATACCCTCTAACATTCCCCTTTTATAGTAACAATTATAGAAACACATACCCTCCAACTTACCCCTTTAATAGTAACAATTATAGAAACACATACCCTCCAACATTCCCCCTTTAATAGTTACACTTATAGATACACATACCCTCCAACATTCCCCTTTAATAGTTACACTTATAGAAACACATACCTCCAACATTCCCCTTTAATAGTTACACTTATAGAAACACATACCCTCCAACATTCCCCCTTTAATAGTTACACTTATAGAAACACAATACCCTCCACATACCCCTTTAATAGTAACAATTATAGAACACAACCCTCCAACATTACACCCTTTATAGTTACACTTATAGAAACACATACCATCCAACATTCCCCCTTTAATAGGTACACTTGTTACACAGAAAAAACACATTACACACTCCAACCTCCACCTTAATATAAAGTAAACAACTATAAAACAACACCTCCAACATTCCCCCTTTAATAGTTACACTTATAGAACACATACCCTCAACCATTACCCCTTTAATAGTAACAATTATAGAACACATACCCTCCAACATTCCCTTTAATAGTAACATATCTAGAACACATACCCTCCAACATTCCCCTTTAATAGTTACACTTATAGTTACACATACCCCAACATCCCTTTAATAGTAACAATTATAGAAACATACCCTCCAACATTACCCCTTTATAGTTCAACTTGTAGATACAAATACCCTCCAACATACCCCTTTACTAGATACACATATAAGAACACATACCCTCCAACATTACCCCTTTAATAGTTACACTTATAGATACACATACCCTCCAACATTCCCCTTTAATAGTTACACTTATAGAAACATGTACCCTCCAACATTCCCCCTTTATTAGTTACACTTATAGAAACACATACCCTCCAACACTACCCCTTTAATAGTTACACTTATAGTAACACATACCCTCCAACATTATCCCTTTAATAGTAACAATTATAGATACACATACCCTCCAACATTCCCCTTTAATAGTTACACTTATAGAAACACATACCCTCCAATATTACCCCTTTAATAGTTACACTTATAGAAACAACATACAGGGAGGTGTAATAAAGTTCTTATCTTTGAAAATGGTGCTTATTTTGCACCAACCAATCAGATATTAGCTTTCAAATAGTAAATAATGTATGATTGGTCGGGGCAAAAATAACACCATTTTTAACAATAAGAACATTTATTAACATCTCACTGAGTAGTACAGAGACTGCAGGGGGAGATAATGAAGTGAACCTGATCTTAGCAGAGCTCTGTGTAATCTATTTATCAATATCACAACTTTAATATAGTTACACTTATAGAAATAACATAGTACAGAGCTGGGGGAGGATAATGAAGTGAATCTGATCTTAGCACAGCTATGTGTAATGTATTTCTCAATATCACAACTTTAATAGTTACACTTATAGAAATAACATAGTACTGAACTGCAGGGGGAGGATAATGAAGTGAACCTGATCTTAGCACAGCTCTGTGTAATGTATTTCTCAATATCACAACTTTAATAGTTACACTTATAGAAATAACATAGTACAGAGCTGCAGGGGAGGATAATGAATTGAATCTGGTCTTAGCACAGCTCTGTGTAATGTATTTCTCAATATCACAACTTTAATAGTTACACTTATAGATTTAACATAGTACAGAGCTGCAGGGGGAGGATAATGAAGTGATCCTGATTTTAGCACAGCTCTAGTAATGTATTTCTCAATATCACAACTTTAATAGTTACACTATAGAAATAACATAGTACTGAGCTGGGGGAGGATAATGAATTGAATCTGATCTTAGCACAGCTATGTGTAATGTATTTCTCAATATCACAACTTAATAGTTACACTTATAGAAATACATAGTACAGAGCTGCAGGGGAGGATAATGAAGTGATCCTGATCTTAGCACAGCTCTGTGTAATGTTTCTCAATATCACAAACTTTAATAGTTACACTTATAGAATAACATAGTACAGAGCTGCAGGGGAGGATAATGAAGTGAACCTGATCTTAGCAGAGCTTTGTGTAATGTATTTCTCAATATCACAACTTTAATAGTTACACTTATAGAAATAATAGTACGAGCTGCAGGGGGAGGATAATGAAGGGATCCTGATCTTAGCACAGCTCTTGTAATGATTTCTCAATATCACAACTTTAATAGTTACACTTATAGAAATAACATAGTACAGAGCTGCAGGGGGAGGATAATAAAGTGATCCTGATCTAGCACAGCTCTGTGTAATGTATTTCCAATATCACAACTTTAATAGTTACACTTATAGAAAACAATAGTACTGAGCTGGGGGAGGATAATGAATTGAATCTGATCTTAGCACAGCTCTGTGTAATGTATTCTCAACATCACAACTTAATAGTTTACACTTATAGATTAACATAGTACAGAGCTGCAGGGGGAGGATAATGAAGTGATCCTGATCTTAGCACAGCTCTATGTAATGTATTTTCTCAATATCACAACTTTAATAGTTACACTTATAGAAATAACATAGTACTGCGGGGGGAGGATAATGAATTGAATCTGATCTTAGAACAGCTCTGGTAATGTATTTCTCAATATCACAACTTTAATAGTTACACTTATAGATTTAACATAGTAAGAGCTGCAGGGGGAGGATAATGAAGTGATCCTGATCTTAGCACAGCTCTATGTAATGTATTTCTCAATATCACAACTTTAATAGTTACACTTAAAGAAATAACATAGTACTGAGCTGGGGGAGGATAATGAAGTGAACCTGATCTTAGCACAGCTCTGTGTAATGTATTTCTCAATATCACAACTTTAATAGTTACACTTATAGAAATAACATAGTACAGAGCTGCAGGGGGAGGATAATGAAGTGAACCTGATCTTAGCACAGCTCTGTGTAATGTATTTCTCAATATCACAACTTTAATAGTTACACTTATAGAAATAACATAGTACAGAGGTGCAGGGGGAGGATAATGAAGTGAGCCTGATCTTAGCACAGCTCTGTGCAATGTATTTCTTAATAGTGCCCCTATTTAAAGGGGAATATTGGAGGGTAGGCATTCACACACACACACACACACACACACACACAACACACACACACACACCCACACACACACACACACACACAACCACACACACACACACACACACACACACACACCACACACACACCACACACACCCACACACACACCACACACACACACACACCAAACACACACACACACACACACACACACACACACACACACACCACTTACCTACATATACCCCAAGTGACCCCTTACCTTGCTGGATGTGAGTGTACTTACAGTTACATTCTTATTGCAATCTGTTAGTATTAGAGTTGCCCTCTTTCCCTTTAAGACCTGAACACTTTTGAATACTCCGCAATAAAGGCTGTAGCTAACAGCACGGATTTAATGCACAACACTTAGAAATGCAGCATGGAGATTCATATGTGTTTGGGTCTTACAGGCAAGGAGGCAACTCTATTCAGTATGTTTTTGAATTGAGTGTACACTCAGTGAGAACCACCCATCCTAACAGTTATCCAGAAGAGATTCAATGGCGCCACGAGTTTCATCCGTGGCTGGACCGACTATAAATCAGGATTTGGGAGAGCGGACGGAGAGTACTGGCTTGGTGAGTGCACAATGTCATCTCTTCCCATTAAAACCCAATCTACATTCAATCCGAATTAAATTTCCCCCTTTAGACTGGGACCTAGTCCACCCTTCTCCATCTCTATTGACAATATGGTCATTAACCCAGTGGAATCTGCACGCTGCCTTGGAGTGATCTTTGTCTCCTCTCTTTCCTTCCATCATCACATTAACAATGTCGCTAGGACCTGTCATTTTCTCCTTCACAATATTGCCAAGTTCTGCCCATTTCTCTCTCTCTCTCCACTACTAAAATGCTCATTCATGCCCTTATAATCTCCCGTCTTGACTACTGTAACATTCTACTGCTTGGACTCCCGGCCTCTCATCTCTCTCTTCTCATCTATCCATTAAACTCACCTCCTCCAGCACCAACATGCAACCCCGATCCTTGTCCATAGGGTGGCTTCCCATCAAAAAGGAATCCTATTCAATACCCTGCTTTTACCCTTTAAATCCCTTCACTCTAACTGCAACCTCCCTACTTATCTTCTCTCTTGGTCCCTTATGTCCCAAGCGTGCCCTCCGTCCTCTCAAGGAATCATCTCCACAGACCCCCAACTAACACTGCTGCCTCCCCGCCTTAACCATTCTCTCTTATGCTCCCTACCTTTATAAACTCTCCCCTCTCTCGCTTCGCCTGGTGACATCGATTAATACTTCCCATCTAGACTGTTATCCTACCTTTATAACTCTCTCCCTCTCTCGCTTCGCCTGGTGACATCCCATTAATACTTTCACATCTAGACTGTTATCCTACCTTTATAATCTCTCCCTCTCTCGCTTCGCTTGGCTTCGCTGGTGACTCCATTAATACTTTAACATCTAGACTGTTATCCTACCTTTATAACTCTCTCCCTCTCTCGCTTCGCTGGTGCATCCATTAATACTTTCACATCTAGACTGTTTATCCTACCTTTATAACTCTCTCCCCTCGTCCCTCCCTTCGCTTGGTGACATCCATTAATACTTTCAATCTACACTGTTATCCTACCTTATAACTCTCTCCCTCTCTCCCTCTCGCTTGGGACATCCATTAATACTTCCCATCTAGACTGTTATCCAACCTTTATAACACTCTCTCCCTCTCTCGCTTCGCCTGGTGACATCCATTAATAATTCACATCTAACTGTTATCCTACCTTTATAACTCTCTCCCTCTCTCGCTTCGCCGGGTGCATCCATTAATACTTTCAACATCAACTGTTATCCTACCTTTATAACTCTGCTCCCTCTCTCGCTTTCGTGGTGGACATCCATTAATACTTTCACATCTAGACTGTTATCCTACCTTATTATACTCTATCCCTCTCTCGCTCGCTGTGACATCCTTAATACTACATCTACACTGTTATCCTACCTTTATAACTCTCTCCCTCTCTCATTCGCTTGTGACATCCATTAATACTTTCACATCTACACTGTTATCCTACCTTTATAACTCTCTCCCGTCTCTCCCTTCGCCTGGTGACATCCATTAATACTTTCACATCTAGACTGTTATCCTACCTTTATAACTCCCTCTCTCGCTTCGCCTGGTGACATCCATTAATACTTTCCCATCTAGACTGTTATCCTACCTTTATAACTCTCTCCCTCTCTCCCTTCGCCTGGTGACATCCATTAATACTTTCACATCGAGACTGTTTCCTACCTTTATAACTCTCTCCCTCTCTCCCTTCGCTGGTGACATCAAATACTTTCACATCTAACTGTTATCCTACCTTTATAACTCTCTCCCCTCTCTCGCTTCGCCTGGTGACATCCATTAATACTTTCACATCTAGACTGTTATCCTACCTTTATACTCTCTCCCTCTCTCGCTTCGCCTGTGGCATACCATTAATACTTTCACATCTAGACCGTCATCCTACCTTTATAACACTCTCCTCTCTCGCTTCGCCTGGTGACATCCATAATACTTTCCCATCTAGACTGTTATCCTACCTTTATTAACTCTCCTCCTCTCTTGCTTCGCCTGGTGACATCCATTATACTTTCACATCTAGACTGTTATCCTACCTTTATAACTCTCTCCCTTCTCGCTTCGCCTGGTGACATCCATAATACTTTCACATCTAGACTGTTTATCCTACCTTTATAACTCTCTCCCTCTCTCGCTTCGCCTGGTGAATCCATTAATACTTACATCTGACGATTTATCCTACCTTATAACTCTCTCCCTCTCTCCCTTCGCCTGGTGACATCCATTAATACTTTCCCATCTAGACTGTTATCCTACATTTATTACTCTCTCCCTCTCTCCCTTCATCCTGGTGACATCCATTAATAACTTTCCCTTCAGACTGTTATCCTACCTTTATAACTCTCTCCCTTCGCCTGGTGACATCCATTAATACTTTCCCATCTAGACTGTTATCCTACCTTATAACTCTCTCTCTCTCTCGCTTCGCCTGGTGACATCCATTAATACTTTCCCATATAGAGTTTATCCTACCTTTATAATCTCTCACTCTCTCGCTTCGCCTGTGACATCCATTAATAATTTCACATCTAGACTGTTATCTCAACCTTATAACTCTCCCTCTCTCCTCTCGCTTCGCCTGGTGACATCCATTCATAATTTCACATCTAGACTGTCATCCTACCTTTATAACTCTCTCCCTCTCTCCCTTCGCCTGGTGACATGCATTCATACTTTCACATCTAGACTGTTATCCTACCTTTAAACTCTCTCCCTTATCTCGCCCTTTGGCTTGAGCATGGTGCACATTAATACTTTCACATCTACACTGTTATCCTACCTTTATAACTCTCTCCCTCTCTCGCTTCGCGCTCGTGTGTGACATCCATTAATAATTTCACATCTAGACTGTCATCCTACCTTATAACTCTCTCCCTCTCTCCTTCGCCTGGTGACATGCATTAATACTTCACATCTAGACTGTTATCCTACCTTTATAACTCTCTCCCTCTCTCGCTTCGCCTGTGACACATCCATTATTACTTTCAACATCTAGAACTGTTATCATCCTTTATTAACTCTCTCCTATCTCCCTTCGCTGCTGGTGACATCAATTAATACATTCACATCTAGACTTTTATCCTACCTTTATAAACTCTCTCCTCTCTCGCTTCGCCTGGTGACATCCATTAATACTTTCCCATCTAGACGTTTCCTACCTTTATAATCTCTCCCTCTCTCGCTTCGCCTGGTGACATCCATTAAATTTCACATCTAGACTGTTATCCTACCTTTATAACTCTCTTCCCTCTCTCTCTCGCTTCGCCTGGTGACATCCATTAATACTTTCCCATCTAGACTGTCATCCTACCTTATAACTCTCTCCCTCTCTCGCTAGCTGCCTGGCACTGGTGAACCATAATACTTTCCCATCTAGAAGGTTATTCCTACCTTTATAACTCTGCTCCCTCTCTCCCTTCGCCTGGTGACATCCATTAATACTTTCCCATCTAGACTGTTATCCTACCTTTTAAACTCTCTCCCTCTCTCCTTCGCCTGGTGACATCCATTAATACTTTCCCATCTAGACTGTTATCCTACCTTTATAACTCTCTCCCTCCTCGCTTCGCCTGGTGACATCCATTAATACTTTCCCATCTAGACGTTATCCTACCTTATAACTCTCTCCCTCCCTCCTTTAGCCTGGTGACATCCATTAAACTTTTCCCATCTATGTATCCTACCTTTATACTCTCTCCTCCCTCCTTCGCCTGGTGACATCCATTAATACTTTCCCATCTAGACTGTTATCCTACCTTTCTGATCATCAGCATAACTAATGATTGTTAGCGTCTAGCACTTTGTAACCCTCCCCCACACTTGTATCTGTATGTTGTCATACCACACTAGATTGTAAGCTCTTTGGGGCAGGGATCTATTTTGTAATATGTCAAGGCTACTAATTATTTTATATATATGTATTCTTAACCTATTTCACTGATCTGGTAAACCCCAACAATGCAATATAAAGTGTAAAACCCAATTATAACCGTGGTCACTAAAAAGTTTAATAAAATCCTAAGGACATCACATGACCCTCTGTTCCTCCCCTGTCCCCAGGGTCTGAGCATGCTCACTAAAGATGAATGCTCACTTGGGGAAGAGGCAAGACATCTTATGAGTATGATGTGTACAGGGCTCATTTTTCAAGGTATAAGGCTTTTATTTAGCTCAAACTTCCACTTTAATTCCCATACACTGACCCTAATTTCACGACAGATTGACATGTCCCGTGTTTTATCTCTGTTAACCCT
Source organism: Hymenochirus boettgeri (assembly GCA_019447015.1). NCBI lineage: Eukaryota > Metazoa > Chordata > Amphibia > Anura > Pipidae > Hymenochirus > Hymenochirus boettgeri. The sequence goes on along the minus strand of JAACNH010000961.1, from coordinate 32,365 downwards.
TGAATTACCTTCCCAGCCTACATTAAACCCATCCTTGTTCTGTTAGGGCTACACAAATATTTACCACTTGACTCTGAGAAGAAAATTGAAACTGAGAGTCGATCTGGGAGACTTTGAGAACAATTCAACTTTTGCTAAATACGCACGACTTTTCCCTTTCCCCTAATGCCATTAACCCTGAGGATGATGGCTACTCTTTGCATGTAGAGGATTTATTGATGGAGGTGCAGGTAAGGTGCTAAGTGCAGTAACATACAGCTACCACTGGGTGTCACTGCTGATATGCTATAAAACCAATTTGTGTGGCAGTATACATAAAATAATATAAATAATACAATGTATGTTGTGGTGGACTTTTATTTTGTATTTTCATTGTAAGACAAAAACAGGCAAAGTATTGAACCACCAGGGTTTAGTTTAAAAAAGTCAATTTGTAGAATATTTATTTTTATAAGAGTGAATTGGTCTTGGTTCATAATAGATGAAATGGCGCAATTTACACCATAATAACAATATATAGCTAATCAAATAACTCCTTTTCTGTAAATGTTCATGAAAACAGACGTTTAAGGTTGAGTCACCTCAACCTAGGTTACGATTTGCTTAAAAGTTAAATAATGTTCCCAAGTGAGAAATTATACTTGATACCTCTCCACTGCTGCTGTTTATGTGGCCTTTTTTCCGTTCGTGACCAGCCATTGGGCCGTGGCGCCACTGCCTTACCAGGAAGTAGGGTCAAACATACCCTTTAATGTTCTCTACGTAAAAACAATAATTGTGGTCACATTCTCAAATTAAGGCTGAGGCCAAACAGTGAGGGATGCGAGGCTCGTAAATACGCCACATGCATCGGTGCACATTTTGCATGCATTGGTGATCGTACGTGCTCATAAAATGGATCGCAAGTAAAGTGGCCACCCAACATTGTGGTAGTTGCCATGCTTTTTCACATGCAACACAAAATGTAACTAGCCTTATGCAAGTCAGACACCTACCCCCTGACCCGCACGTGTGCAGTAAGCTGACCTTAAAGAATCGTAAAGACGTTGCATGGTGTTAGCTATTACATTAAGCCAAATATTGTCCTTCCTCCTCTAATGGTGGCCATACTTGGATTGACATCATCGAGGGATAAGGAAACATTGCAGGGGGAGGATAATGAAGTGATCCTGATCTTAGCACAGCTCTGTGTAATGTATTTCTCAATATCACAACTTTAATAGTTACACTTATAGAAATAACATAGTACTGAGCTGGGGGAGGATAATGAATTGAATCTGATCTTAGCACAGCTCTGTGTAATGTATTTCTCAATATCACAACTTTAATAGTTACACTTATAGATTTAACATAGTACAGAGCTGCAGGGGGAGGATAATGAAGTGATCCTGATCTTAGCACAGCTCTGTGCAATGTATTTCTTAATATCACAACTTTAATAGTTACACTTATAGAAATAACATAGTACAGAGCTGCAGGGGGAGGATAATGAAGTGAGCCTGATCTTAGCACAGCTCTGTGCAATGTATTTCTTAATAGTGCCCCTATTTAAAGGGGAATATTGGAGGGTAGGCATTTACACACACACACACACAAACACACTTACCTACATATCCCCCAAGTGACCCCTTACCTTGCTGGATGTGAGTGTACTTACAGTTACATTCTTATTGCAATCTGTTAGTATTAGAGTTGCCCTCTTTCCCTTTAAGACCTGAACACTTTTGAAATCTCCGCAATAAAAGGCTGTAGCTACACAGCACGGATTTAATGCAACAACACTTAGAAATGCAGCATGGAGATTTCATATGTGTTTGGGTCTTACAGGCAAGGAGGCAACTCTATTCAGTATGTTTTGAATTGAGTGTACACTCAGTGAGAACCAACCAATCCTAACAGGTTATCCAGAAGAGATTCAATGGCTCCACGAGTTTCATCCGTGGCTGGACCGACTATAAATCAGGATTTGGGAGAGCGGACGGAGAGTACTGGCTTGGTGAGTGCACAATGTCCATCTCTTCCCATTAAAACCCAATCTACATTCAATCCGAATTAATAATTTCCCCCTTAGACTGGGACCTAGTCCACCCTTCTCCATCTCTATTGACAATATGGTCATTAACCCAGTGGAATCATTAGAACTAGACCATAACTATATTAATAAGGGGAATGGAGGATATTGACTGTGTAGACAGATTAGATACATATAACTATATTAATAAGGGGATGGGGGGTATTGACTTGTAGAAGATTAGTACATTATTAACTATATTAATAGGGGAATGGGGGGATATTGACTTGAGACAGATTAGATACCAGTATACTAAATAATATGGGAATGGAAGAATATTGACTGTGTAGACAGATTAGAGACATTATAACTATATTAATAAGGGGAAATGGAGGTATTGACTGTGTAGACAGATTAGATACTTATAACTATATTAATAAGGGAATGAGAGGATATTGAATGTAGACAGATTAGATACATTATAACTATATTATAAGGGGATGGAGGATATGGATATGTAGACAGATTAGTACATTATAACTATAATATAAGGGGAATGGAGGATATGACTGTGTGACAGATTAGATACATTTAAACTATATTAATAAGGGGAATGGAGGATATTGACTATGTAGACAGATAGATACAATAAACTATATTAATAGAGGGAATGGAGGATATTGACTATGTAGACAGATAGATACATTATAAACTATATAATAAGGGAATGAGGAGATTGACTATGTAGACAGATTAGATACATTATAACTATAATAAGGGAATGGAGGAGGATATGACTTTGTAGACGATTAGTACATTTAACTATATTAAAAAGGGGAAGGAGGATATTGACTATGTAGACAGATTAGATACAATATAACTATATTAATAAGGGGAATGGAGGAATTGACTATGTAGACAGATTAGATACATTATAACTTATTAATAAGGGGAAAGAGGAGATTGACTATGATAGACAGATTAGAACATAAATATAAATTAAATAAGGGGAATATGATATGGACTGGTAGACAGATTAGATACATTATAACTATATTAATAAGGGGAAATGGAGGATTAATGACTATGTAGACAGATTAGATACATTATAAATATATTAATAAGGGAATGGAGGATATGACTATAGACCAGTTAGTAAATTATAACTATATTAATAAGGGGGATGGAGGATATTGACTATGTAGACAGATTAGATACATTATAACTATATTAATAAGGGGAATTGGGGATATTGACGATGTAGACAGATTCGATACATTATAACTATATTAATAAGGGGAATTGGAGGTATTGACTATGTAGACAGATTAGATACATTATAACTATATTAATAAGGGGGAATGGAGGATAGGAATATGTAGACAGATTAGATACATTATAACTATATTAATAAGGGGAATGGGAGGATATGACTATGTAGAGATAGATACATTAAACTATATTAATAAGGGGAATGGAGGATATTGACTATGTAGACAGATTAGAACATATAACTATATTAATAAGGGGAATGGAGGATATTGACTATGTAGACAGATTAGTATATTATAACTATATTAATAAGGGGAATGGAGGGATATGACTATGTAGACGATTAGATACATTATAACTATATTAATAAGGGGAATGGAGGAATTGACTATGTAGACAGATTAGATACATTATAACTATATTAATAAGGGGAATGGAGGATATTGACTATGTAGACAGATTAGATACATTATAACTATATTAATAAGGGGAATGGAGGATATTGACTATGTAGACCGATTAGATACATTAAACTATATTAATAGGGGAATGGAGGATATTGACTGTGTAGACAGATAGATAATTATAACTATATATTTAGGGGAATGGAAGGATATTGACTATGTAGACAGATTAGATACATTATAACTAATTAATAAGGGGAATGGAGGATATTGACTATGTAGACAGATCAGATACATTATAACTATATTAATAAGGGGAATGGAGGATATGACTATGTAGACAGATTAGATACATTATAACTATATTAATAAGGGGAATGGTGGATATTGACTATGTAGACAGATTAGATACATTATAACTATATTAAGAAAGGGGAATGGAGGAGATTGACTATGTAGACAGATTAGATACATTATAACTATATTAATAAGGGGAATGGAGGATATTGACTATGTAGAGAGATTAGATACATTATAACTATTAATAAGGGGAATGGAGGATATTGACTATGTAGACAGAATTAGATACATATAAAATATTAATAAGGGGAATAGAGGATATTGACTATGTAGACAGATTAGATACATTATAACTATATTAATAAGGGGAATGGAGGAGATTGACTATGTAGACAGATTTAGATACATTATAACTATATTAATAAGGGGAATGGAGGAGAATGACTATGTAGACAGATTAGATACATTATAACTATATTAATAAGGGAATGGAGGATATTAAAATATAGACAGATTAGATACATTATAACTATATTAATAAGGGGATGGAGGATATTGACTATGTAGACAGATTAGATACATTATAACTATATTAATAGGGGAATGGAGGATATTGACTATGGAGACAGATTAGATACATTATAACTATATTAATAAGGGGAATGGAGGATATTGACTATGTAGACAGATTAGATACATTATAACTATATTAATAAGGGGAATAGAGGATATTGACTATGTAGACAGATTAGATACATTATAATTAAATTGTAAGGGGAATTGAGGAGATTGACTATGTAGACAGATTAGATAAATTATAACTATATTAATAAGGGGAATGGAGGATATTGACTATGTAGACACATTAGATACATTATAACTTATATTAATAAGGGGAATGGAGGATATTTACTATGTAGACAGATTAGATTACATTATAACTATATTAATAGGGGAATGGAGGGATATTGATATGTAGACAGATTAGATACATTATAACTATATTAATAAGGGGAATGGAGGATATGACTATGTAGACAGATTAGATAACTATAACTATATTATAAGGGGAATGGAGGATATGACTATGTAGACAAGATAGATACATTATAACTATATTAATAGGGGAATGGGGATATTGACTATGTAGATAGTAGATATTATAACTATATTAATAAGGGGAATGGAGGATATTGACTATGTAGACCGATTAGATACATTATAACATATTATAAGGGGAATGGAGGATATGTATGTAGACAGATTAGATACTCTATAACTATATTAATAAAAGGGGAATGGAGGATATTGAATATGTAACAGATTAGATACATTAACTATATTAATAAGGGGAAGGAGGATATTGAATGTAGACCGATTAGATAAATTATAACTATATTAATAAGGGGAATGGAGGATATTGAATTGTAGACAGATTAGATACATTATAACTATATTATTTAGGGGAATGAGGATATTGACTATGTAGACAGATTGAGACATTATAACTATATAATAAGGGGAATGGAGGAGATTGCTAGTAGACAGATCAGATACATTATAACTATATTAATAAGGGGAATGAGGAGGATATGACTATGTAGACAGATTAGATACATTATAACTATATTAATAAGGGGAATGGGTGGATATTGACTATGTAGACAGTTAGATACATTATAACTATATAAAAGGGGAATGGAGGAGATTGACTATGTAGACAGATTAGATAACATTATAACATATATAATAAGGGGAATGGGGGAGATTGACTATGTAGAGAGATTGATACATTATAACTATATTAATAAGGGGAATGGAGGAAGGATTGCTATGTAGACAGATTAGATACATTATAACTATATTAATAAGGGGAATAGAGGATATTGCTATGTAGACAGTTAGATACATTATAACTATTAATAAGGGGAATGGAGGAGATTGACTATGTAGACAGATTAGATACATTATAACATAATTAATAAGGGGAATGGAGGAAGACTAGTAGACAGATAGATACATAACTATATTAATAAGGGAATGGAGGATATTACTATAGACAGATTAGATACTTATAACTATATTAATAAGGGGATGGAGGGTATTGACTATGTAGACAGATTAGATACATTTATACTAATTAATAAGGGGAATGGAGGATATTGATATGGGACAGATTAGATACATTATAACATATTAATAAGGGGAATAGAGGATATTGACTATGTAGACAGATTAGATACATTATAACTATATTAATAAGGGGAATGGAGGTATTGACTATGTAGACAGATAGATACATGTATAACTATATATAAGGGAATGGAGGATATTGATATGTAGACAGATTAGATACATTATAACTATATTAATAAGGGGATGGAGGAGATTGACTATGTAGACAGATTAGATACATATAAACTATATTAATAAGGGGAATGGAGAGATTGACTATGTAGACAGATTAGATACATTATAACTATATTAATAAGGGAATGGAGGATAGTGAAGAAGAATGGAGTATATTTGAACTATGTAGACAGATTAGATACATTATAACTATATTAATAAGGGGAATTGGGGATATTGACTATGAAGACAGATTAAATTAATTGTGGCTGTTTGCACTGGAGAAGATGCCCATCTCTTTATACGTTAATGGACCATATAATATGGTGCTTACAGACAAACAGACATTTATCTGTTTTTACGGGTGAGTCATTTTCCCCACTCCCACTAATCAGCTGTATCTGAAGAGATAAACCGGGGATCTGTTGTAAGATTTCTACCCATTAAATAAATAAGGAAGTCAGATTTAAGCCAAGTTTCCAACTAATTTTAAACCTCAGAATATTTAACTCTCTGTTACCCGAAGCCCATTATTGGTCCCTTGGAACAAACAAATCCCCATATTAATTGGTGGAATTTCTCTGTTAATGAAGTTTATGTGCGTGGGTTAAATAATAGGAATAGGATGGAGAGATTGGGATAGATAATAAGAAATTAAAGGATCCAATGAAACTGTCCAATCACATTCCCTGAAACAGACATTCCTTTAATTGCCATTAGTGTTATATTGCAAGGTTTTATTATCTCTACACATGCAGATAATATAAATCTTGGCGCTAGAGGCAGGTCTTTCTACACATGTTACAGTGGGTCACTAGGGGGCATAATTCCCATTTTCCCACATTGGCAGAATTTTGCGAAACATCTTGCAAATGCAGGCCTCACTGTATTATCCACACGTGAACGTCGGAAGGTACCAGAAGCCAGTACCTGGCCTGACGTTACTATTAATTTGATGGTCAGGTTAGATCAGGCAGGGGTATGGCAGGTCAGATCAGGCAGGGGTATGGCAGGTCAGATCAGGCAGGGGTATGGCAGGTCAGATCAGGCAGGGGTATGGCTGCTATAAGTCCAGTAATGGAACCCAAGTGTGTTGTGTGATACCCCCAAATGCCCATTAGATGGTTCACAGAAAACCCTGAGCTCGAACCCAATTGGCAAAACTAATCCAAAAGCTATTAAAATATATAAATTATCATCTACTGTCAATGCCAAATAGTTTTGCAGTATGCTAATATTGTTTAAATTATAATAATATAGTGGATATTACAATAATATAGATTTATAATATAAAATAGTTTTATAGCATGATAATATTGTTTATTGTGATGCAGTATTTAATATAATAATGTAGTAAAATACAATAATGTAGTATTATAATAAACTAATGTAGTAGTAATAATGTAGTATTGTATAGTGAGAAAAATATCCCCTACTGTAAATTATAAGGACATTAAAAGTCACCTCAGTGTGACCATTTAAAAGCACGAGGCAGCAGGCAGAGTTTAACAGGACACAGAACTCTGTGTGTGTGTGTGTGTGTGTGTGTTGGGGGGTTGGGGTTTTTTTTTGCTTTTTTTAAAGCACTTTACTTCCTGGTAAAAATCGGTGCACTACTACATTGCAGATTATAATACGTTAATGTAGTATCGTAATATGTTAATGTAGTATTGATATATGATAATGTAATATTGATATATGATAATGTAGTATTATAATATAATCACGTCTTTAATTCTCAGCATTTCGCCTACCCAGTTTAGTCATTTGTAGTGGCTAATCCTGAGAGCCGCCTATTGCAAAGATGTGTAAGTTAAACAAGCGTTACTTGTATTCAATAAACTGTTTGCCCGATAATGGACATTAAGTGTTTGCGTTAGATTAGAGAAAGTCACGTTAAGCGTTTTTTAGCGTGTTTAGTACTTACAGTTGCGTACATCTTGATACATGCATTAAAGTCGAGTTAAGGTTTTAGCGTGTTGTAGTACTCAGTTGCGTACATCTTGATAATAGCATTAAGTCGCGTTTAACGGATTAGCGTGTGTTTGTCGGGAATTGTGTAAATTGTGGTACATAAGAAATCCAGTACTCTTGTAACAAGCACCATCCATTAGGCCACTTATTAATATTGACAAATTACAGAGGAAATAAGTTCACTCACACTTCCCCTGTAACAAAACCTGCTCCTGTTATTTGCTATGGTGGTCTATGGTCGTAGGTAGTGATAGCTAAGTAGTTCACTCACTGCTTTTGCAACACACCGATAGCCACAAGAAAATAATTCATCAATATAAATGAGGCAACAATTATTTGCGTTGTACAGCGATGCGCCCCAATGTGGCGCTATTATTACATAGGGAATTAGAGAAACTGATCTGATTGTTCCTCTGTTCCCATAATGTGATTTTTGTCTCTAGGGGGACAGGAAGGGGTCTATCATGACTCCCATTGCAGTGATATGATTGGTTCTTACCCAATGTCCGACTTTTTGCTTGTATTTAGTTAAATAAAGTTGTGGGGGAAAATCTTGAAACTTGCATGGGGTGGACATTTACAATACGGAACTCAGACGCTGCAAATCTCTTCTTCAAGTCAGTACGGTGGCTCAGTGGTTAGCAATGTGATACCTTGCAGGCACTAAAGTCCTGAGTTCGATTCCAACCTTGGACACATGTATGTCTCCGGTGATTGCGTGGGTTCCTCCGGGCCACTCCGGTGTCACACCCACAATCATTAAGCATAATGATAGGTTGATGTGTCCAATAAATGTGCTTTTAGATTGTAAGCTCTTAGGGGAGGCAGGGCCTTCCTGATGTGAATGTATACAGTGTAATTGAATAACGCGCTACAGTTACATGTTGGCGCTATAGAAAATCACACTAATATTATTAATAAAAAAGTAAATGCTAACCGATTATTCTTATTAGTAGGACTTTAAGGATGAAAAGTTGACGGAGTTTCGGTAAAATGAGGCATCTGATTGGAGATTCCTCTCTCACTTGGGAATCCTACTGAGCATGTTCGAGAATCACTGAAGTAGGGAGGGGCGGGGGGGAACTACGAGATTCTGGCCGCTGTCATGTTCTACAGCTTCAAGGGCCCACAAAAAAACATTCCTCTCTATATAATATAATACTGTTAGGTCTCTTACATCTGCCTTTCGTGAAATAGAGAGACTCGGTGATTGTCCTAAAAGCCTGAAAGAGTTAAATCTCAATGTAATTACAACACACACACACGGCTCACATCCGGTGTACTTTTCACCTATGTCTTTTTCATGATAATTTATTGAATCTTTAAACTGGGCCCAAAGCTCCCAGCAAGACTTGGGACTAGCAGCTGAAATGGAAACACAGAGCGCTTGTAGCCTTCAGATGCCCATTACAGGTCCCCCGTTCTAAATACCCCAGCAAGGCATCCATGGGGAATGTACTTTGTTTTGGCTATTGAGATGGATTTTTTTTATAGATATGGAAGGAGGAAAAGAAAAAAAAACTTACAAAGACCATTCAAAAATGTAAAAAAAAAAAAATCATAAACTAAAAACACAGTGTTAGGTTGTTTTTTTACTAGGGTATAAAGGGCCCCAGTCTCTTTGGAGTGCGATGAGGAGAATGAGAGGAGAATTAAAGCAGTAGAACTGACAGTATTCAAAACATTGTCTGCGATGTTAGTATAGGAGAATTGTCAGGTGACAATGAACTTGGGGGAAGAAAAAAAAGCCCATTACTGCTAATGGAGTACAAAATTCCTAACATAACCATTTAATTATAAGCTGCAGGTTGGACCATCCCTGTTTTAGGCCATAACAATAGCTACCTTGTAAATATTGTGATTAGTTAAATTAAAACAATTTTCTGATCTGGATATTGCATTTAGGGGGAAATAGAACTTTTTGTAATGGATTTGTAATATAAATTTTTCTATTTTTTGGTGCAACCAATGTGGTTCATACTGTTGACCGCGTATGATGGGCAGCTTCGGCTTTGCGGGGGGGAGAATGTTATAGATATCCAATTTGCCTTTGTGAGAGGTCTTTGAGGAAGCATTTTCAAGATCTGGTGGAAGTCCTTCAGTTGGAGACGGTTTCAAGTTTGGTGGGGAAAGTTTTATTGGCTGGTGGAAAATTTTCAGGGACTGGCAGTCTTAGGGTAGGTAACGTCATTAAAGCGGTGGAAGATCTTGAGGGATTGGAGTGAAGTCTTCAGCAGAGTAGGAACGTAAGCTTAGGATGGAGAGGATGGTTGAAAGTTTTTCAGGCTGGGGGATGTGCATATGTTACTAGTGGTCTTCAGGTTAGAAGAAGGTTTCATCCAAGGTGGTTGGAAGTTTTTCGGTTGTCAAGGAAGGTCTTTAGGGTTTGGAGGAAGGTTTTAAGACGGTGGAGAAGGTCTTTAGTTGAAGATAGGTCTTCAGGGCTGGTGGAAGTCGGTCTTTACTGCAGTGGAAAGTCTTCAGGGCTGGTGAAGTCTTCATGGCTGGTAAAAGGTCTCAGGGGCTGCTGGAAAGGTTCTTTGGTACTCCTGGGGAAAATATTGGCAGAGGGTGGTTGCCTTGCATTTCCTCACTGTGTGTTTTGTGTGGGCATCTTCTTCTGAGTAAACAAAACCTTAGATATCAGCACTAGCATATCATTATATAATGGCTTTGCATATTTTGAAGTTAAATGGCTAATTGAAACTGCCCTGCATCTGTCAGAGCAGCATGAAAGGAATTGTAGGGGATGATATAGACATGGACTAACAAACCAAATTTTGCTTTAAAAAAGCTTTTGTCCAATTAAACACTTTTTTCTTGGATAATAATTTTTTTTTTTCTAAAACAATTCCATTTTAACGTCTGGGGGTGTCAATTACTGTAGGAGAGATAGGAAAAAAAATCAACTTCTTGTTTTCCTTTAATAATACTCCTGTCCTGGGTCGATTTATATCCTCGTGACCTTGTGGGCCTGTAAGGAACAATATTTAAGATATATTAAGGCCCTATTTAATAAAGGGAGATCTGTATCGTTATCGTAAAATACCGATCGTTACCGATAAACGGACCGGTATTTATTAACGAATATCGCTAAATAAGGGTCTTATCGGTAACAAAAACGGTCGTTATTTGACGAGTAAACGATCGGGTTATTTTACGATATGCGATACTTCGATTTTATAAATAGGGCCCCAATTGTTCTAAAAAAATACAAACCTTTCTGGAGGATTTGTTTTTAGTAGATGCCAAGAACATTTCAAAGGACTCAGTAAGTTACATTTAGTTTTCCCTGATTTCCCAAGTACTTATAAATACAAATAAAAAAAAATGGAATAAAACACCACAGCAATTCTGTGCATCAAAATACTTTTACTAAACGACTTGGAAAAAAGAAAACTTTCTGTGACCAACCCAATCATTGGGATTTAAAATGTTGCCAATATGGAAGTCCCTGAAAATCTCCCAGGGACCAGAATTGGGGATCTTAAATCGAATCTTTTCTGTGATTTTGTATGTTAACTGGGGACAAAAAGATTCGGGATGACTATTGTGCAATAGGCATTTGTGTCTGAATTTGGTTAGGTTTTGTATGTAGGTTTTGAAGGGAGATCCTGGGTTCTTATTAAGTTTCAGTATTGGTAATACTCCCTGACGTCGATTCATAAAATAAAATCACATCCATAAACATAGATAAACAGAACTGAGGAAGTTTGCTTGCCCACCCAGAGCTATAACACAAAGAAGACAAGTATATTTGTAACTTGGGGCCTATATTCAATAAGAGGAGGAAAATGTCACCTGTGATTAATAATGGTTGAGGCAAAAATTAACAGCTCCAGCCATGTTCGGACTCTTATTGATGTCCTTTTACTTTTTGCAGGAACATAAGAACCATAAAATGGCAGTAAAATCAACTGACTCGATTTGTATTTTCCCGTTCAGTGCTCTCTGTCATTCATGCTGGCTGGAAAATAAATGTCAGGGTAAAAGCAGATGATGTCCTTATAGGGACTTCCTATTGGTGTGTATAGAAAAAATGCACTGTGAATAGAGGGCGACAGAGGGCGCATGGGACATTATGAAGGCATACAGGGACTGTGAGTGGTAACTGGCAACTTCTTAGTTATAGAATCAATAATCACATGTAGGTAAATGCAAACTTACAAGAGAAGAAACATAGTAACATAGTAACATTGTACTAATGGGTAAATAAAGACCTACATGGTAGTAGATGTTAGGACAGTAGAGGCCCATGGGTAGTAGATGTTGAAGGACATTAGGGGTCCCATGGGTAGGCGTGTAGAGGTTGAGGACAGTAGGGGCGCCCATGGGTAGGTAGAAGATGTTGTGTAACAGTTTAGGCCTTGGTGGTGTAGTAGGTTATAGAATTGGGGGAGTAGAGGCCACTTGGTGTATCATGACCATGGGCCGTGGTCTGTAACCAAACAATCATGGGTAAAATGGAGGAGAAAGATCGGGGGGGAAGGAGAAAGGTGAATCATTAGGAGAAGACAAAAAGTCAGGAGTTAAACAAGCGCAAGAGCTGGGGTGGTATTAATTCTGCACTTAAACGGGCCTAGTCGAAAGTTAGATAATGATATGTACCGGAAGCATACAATGCAGCAATACGATGCAGGCATATCTCATTCACTTCCACCCCTTATTAATAAAATATAAGGACCAGTGACCATAAAAGTAGAGGGGAATAGGTTTGTTATATCTCCAAATATAAAATTGTTTCTATCCTTTATTTCAAGTATAAAACCTCATTACAGTAAAACCCATTGGTTTGTGCTCCCATTCGTTTATCCCCTTTATACAGACACCACTTTCTGATAATGTCAAGGTGGCCAAAACTGGCAGGTAATCTAAACCGACCAGCCAAAACAGAGATTCTGGGAACCAGTAACCCAGCCCCCACCCTTAAATTACTAGTTGCCTTTTGCTATAGAGTTTGGAAAAATTGTTCCATTGCTTTTCTTCACCTCCACTAGAGGGAGCTATTGGATTATGCTAGAAATTTCCTAATAGAAACGCATATGGAATTATGTATAAGGAGTTGAGGGTATACCAAAATATATTTTATTAATATAAAATATACTTAATATTCACAATATCATCCCATTTCTATAATGTATAATAATATATCTAATCACATACTTTAATATTGATTAAAATAGCCTATTATCATAATGTTTAAATTTCCGCATTTATTAGGCCATTTATATAATTAATCAACAAACTGAAGGAGGCAACCACCGTGATTGGACTGAGTGGATTTTTCCCATCTCCGATCCTGATCTGTTTCAGATTAATCCTGGTGTTTATGATGTTGCTGTACTTTTCTATACCAGGCTGATGTAAATATTCCATTATAAATTCAGATAACCATGAGCAAGCTGGACCTGAAATTGATTTGTAATAGTTACTAACAAGGTATGTAGCCCTCCCATAGCCCTTCCCAATTACACCACCAAGTAATTGGCACAAATCCGTTTGCTGCAACCTACGTGGAAAACATTGTACACTGCTAACCCATAAAGGGTGGTGGAAAGTGGAATATTACTGTGCCCAGTTCAAGCTGTTATTACCCATAAACCGAACAGTTTACACGGACCTTCTAATGCACATTCATATGTGACTATTGGTATTCTGGCTTCTATTGACGACTACAAACTCTCATCACCTAATATTAATCACTAAGCGAGAAAATTTCATTCATTCTTAGAAGCTAAATCCCTTTTCCTAAAAACAGTGTACCTAAAACGTCATTTTTGCCGTAAAGCTATTAAACGTTCTGTAATTTCAGAATATGAAAATATCCGCTTTTATACCTAGGACCCTCGTCCTGTCCCTGTTTACGCAATGAATCTGCCCATCATACAGTAGAATTGTAAATGAGGAAGACCTACACACCCAACGGAGAGAGCTGTCGCCGCCAATCTGTGTATAGGTAAAATTAATAATCAATTATTCTGTCATTATCATCTATGCACAGCTGACACCCAAACCCTCCATTATTTCCATATAATTACCATTTCATTTCAATGTTTTAAAAAGTCAGTGAAAAAATAAATACGGTAGGTATGTAATGTGTGGGTACGGTGTGTATATTTTATAATTATATAGATTAACCCTTGTGGGTAAGAGGTGGGGAGAGATTTTGTTTGTGGAATGCAGAAAATCTCAGGGGAGGAGACTTTTGCAATTTCATGGTAGCCCTTCTGTGAACGCCACTGTGGGTCTTTTGCGGGGTTGATAAGACTTTGATGTCAGATAGGAATCGGCCAACTCTAATGTGGCTACAGACTCACTTCCCATAATCTTATCTTATTTGTAGTAGTTTTTCCACCCACGCTTACAATACCAATCACTCTGGATTTCCTGTTCTAACCACGGTCACTTTTTTCTGCTGCCCATAGTTTTCCGTGTTAGTGAACACACCCAGGGTGACTATGACTTTATTTTGTACCCAGAGGAACCAGCCTGATCACAGAAGGTGAAATTTATATCACTAAGGTTCCTACCTATCAGACACAGGATAAAGCGCCAGGTTTATTAGTGATACAGACCGGTCTGTATCACGTCTACGGTTACAGTATCCGACTGATCAGGTACCAAACCAAAATATACATGCCACCAGATCCTCAGATAAAGGTGTCACCAGTCCTATAGGGGCCAGGGGTAATGCATTCTGGGATAAACGTTCCCTATGGTTTCATATAAATAAAGTGAAATATTTCCATAGAGTCTCTGATCTAGTTTCTGTTTATCACCCACACTGTCCTTCCCCTTCCCAACTCCCCTGTCTGTGGCAAGATTAAAGGGTAACTAAGGACCAATAGTAAACTATAATCCAGGCTGCCTTATACTTCCGGTGACTGACACGGAGCCATTAGGGATGAGTCGCGGTTTTTTAAACCGAACCTGTGTGAAAATTCACCTTTGGAACTTTACGGAATTTCTTGTAATTTGGTGTCGGAAATCCGAAGTTCCACTCACATTGACCCAATTGGGTCCAGTTCTGATTTTCAGTTCTGTGAATTTTGACAAAATTAGTGAAACACAGTGATTTTGTTTCATTGCTATGGGCCATATTGGGTGGATATTCAATAAGAAGAACATCAGACGCCTGTTTCTAAGTGTGTGTGTGTGAGATACCCAGCTATAAACCAGACACCCAACACTGTATTGTATCTTACACCACGGTACACGCGTGTCCCTGCCCCCCCAGATCTGTAACTTTTATATAGAGGTCTGACCAAGGGAAAGTCATTAATCATGTCAGTTATGGGCCTGGGCTCTGTATTTCCGTCTAAACTGGGTGGTTATATGCATTATGGCTATAGGAACAAATTGTAGACGAGCCGCAGGCAGCAAGTGGGAACTGCAACAATCTGTAATGTGTATAAAGCGACATGTTTCGGAGCCACACGCTTTATACACATTAAAGATTGTTGCAGTTCACACTTGCTGCCTGCGGCTCATCTACAATTTGTTCCTATAGCGGTACTTTACCACTAAAAGATGGAGTGCAGTAGACTTGAAGCCTGAAAGGATACAAAATCCTGTGAGTATCTACACCTGCTGTATTGAAACAAGGTTATAGCATTACCCTTGTATGTAACATGTATGACTTTGTTTTATATGCATCACCCATGTATGTAACATGCATGACTTTGTATTATATGCACCACCCTTGCATGTAACATGTAACATGTATATAACTATGTATTACCCTTGTATGTAACATGTATATAACTATGTATTACCCTTGTAATTGTAAAGTGTATTTAATACTATGTATTTAGCCCTTGTATGTAACATGTATATAACTAGTATTACCCTTGTATGTTAACATGGAGTAAATAATAATGTATTACCCTTGTATGTAACAGTATATAACTATGTATACCACTTGTATGTACAATGTAATATATAACATGTATTACCCTTGTATGTAACTATAGTATTAACATGTATGATAACTATGTATTCCCTTTAGTACATGTATTGAATTTTAAAGTGCCACAGAAAATTATGGTGCTATATAAATCCAGTATAACAACAACAACAAAAATAACATTAATACTAGGCATAATGTATAATATATTGTAAGGAATAAATAATATATATAATATTAATAATATAATAATATATAATATGATAAGTATGCGTATAATATATAATGTAATAATAATAATAATAATAATAATAGTAATGAAATGAAATAATAATATATATGTGCTTTGTATAATATATAATGTAATAATAATAATAAGATAATAAGAATAAAAGAATAATAGATAAGGGAGGCGGTGATAATGAGATAATGTAATAATAATAATAATCGATAATAATATATAATAAGATAAAATAAGAAGATATAATGTAGACTGGATAATATAGGTGTATATAATTAATAATAAAATAATAATAATAATATAATTAATAAAAATAATGAATATGACCGAGATAATGTATAATAATAATGGTAAGAATAATAATAAGAATAATAATAATGAGATAATAATTAGTATAATATATATATAATAATTAAAATAATAATGGATAATTGTCTACGGTATAATATAGAATGTAATGGAATAATAATATAATAATAAAATAATATAATTATAATATAACAATACAATAAAATAAATAATGAGAATGGAACTGGATAATATAGAATGTAAGAATTAATAAGAATGTAAGGAGAAAAGAGAAATATAATAATAAAATAATAAACTTAATAAGACTAATTAAGAATTAGACAAATATAATATATAATAATAAAATAATCATTATAAGTATACTGTATAATACATAATGTAATAATAATAATATATAATATAATAATAATAATAAAAATAATAATAATAATAATATAATATATAATATAATAATATTAAAATAATAATATATAATGTATAAAGAGATTTCTGCACTATATATCAATATATAGTCCAGGTGCCACTAGGTTGTGTAGTCCCATATCCCACACCATACAATTTACCAATACGTAGATATTCCCGGGCACGCTGGGTGTAAACATCAACGTCTTTATGGTTCAACGTTGTTTTTGACGACGCACAGCCCATCATCCAGAGGGGATTTTCAGTCAGTGTCAAATGTGCCAAATAACGGTGCGTAGATTGTAAGCTCTTCGGGGGAGGGCCTGAGTAATGATATCGATTGTAATTGTTACAGCGCTACGGAGAAGATGCTTGGGCTATATAAATCACAATAATAATAATTTATATATATGTAGGGTTTCCAGATGGCAAATCCGGGGTCCAGGCGGGAATTCCCATAAACCCCCGTGAGTCCGGATTTTCAGCATCATTAAATCACACACAAGCAATGTCCCTGCAGCTTGATACATTGTTGCCAACCGAGCGCAAGCAGCCAAGGGAGAGACAGTTCATGTTCTGCATGTGGCAAGTAGTTCAATTAGTATCACTCTGCCGTCTGGCTTCTCCACTGGAAAATGAAGTTTGGCGCCTATTCAGTTTTATTGGAATGGGAACAGGGGTAAGACACGATCCTTACCTCCCGTTCTTCAACAAAATGAATGGCCCAAACTTCATTTTCCCCAGTGGGAGATTCCCTTAAGAATTCTTAAGGACAAACTGCTCACCTCAGCCCTGATCCTCTACAATCCATTGGAAAGAAATATGATTTTATTTATCTGTAATTGCTATAGTTCCCTTATACTTCTGAATGTGGGATTTGGGCACTAACCCATGGTGGGGAC
Organism: Hymenochirus boettgeri; assembly: GCA_019447015.1. Classification (NCBI taxonomy): domain Eukaryota; kingdom Metazoa; phylum Chordata; class Amphibia; order Anura; family Pipidae; genus Hymenochirus; species Hymenochirus boettgeri. Next base: position 14,295 of record JAACNH010000961.1, on the reverse strand, counting down.
CTAAACGCTTGGTTCCTCCCCCCTGCGCCCTTACCTAGATATACGTAAGATAGATTACTAGGTACATATAGTAAGGTAGATATATATGGATATAATAGTAGATAAGATAGATATAGGATAATATAGTTAGATAAGATATATAGGTATATATAGTATGGCAGATATATAGGTATATATAGTTCGGTATGATAATAGGTATATATAGTTAGATAAGATATATGGTAATATACGTTAGATTAATGATATATAGGGATATATAGTAAGGTAAGATATATAGGTATATATAGGTAGGTAAGATATATAGGTATTACTATATAGTAAAGGTTAAGATCTAATAGGATATTAAATCGTTGATAAGATAATAGGGATATTAGTTAGCTAAGATATATAGGTATATATAGTTAGATAAGATATATAGGTATATATAGTAAGATAGATAATAGGTAGATATAGTTAAGGTAAGGTAGATATATAGGATATATAGTTCGAAAGATATTAGGTGATATATAGTTAGATAAGATATAGCTATATATAGGTAGGTATGTATTATAGGTAATATAGTTAGATAAGATATATAGGTAATATAGTGAGGCTAAAGATACATAGGTATATACAGTAAGGAAGATATAAGGTATTATAGTTAGATAGTATATAGGTATATATAGTTAGATAGATATAAGTATATATAGTTAGATAAGATATATCGGTATATATAGTAGATAAGATAATAGGGATATATAGTTAGATAAGATATTAGGTATATATAGTTAGGTATGATTATATAGGTTTATATAGTTAGATAAGATATATAATGCTATTTAGTAAGGTAAGGATATATAGGTATATATAGGTAGGTATTGATAATAGGTATATTAGTAGATAGATATATAGGTATATATAGTTAGATAGATATATAGGTATATATAGTTAAGGTAAGATATATAGGTATAGATAGTAGATAAGATATATAGAGTATATATGTTATAGTATGATATGCTATATAGGTATATATAGGTAGATAAGATATATAGGTATTATATAGTAGAAAGATATATAGGTATATTAGTTAGATATATATAGAGGTTATAAATAGTAGGTAAGAGTATATAGGTATATATAGTTAGGTATGATAATAGGTATATATGTAGGTAAGATATATAGGTATATATAGTGAGATAGATTATATAGGTATATTAGTTAGATAAGAATATAGGTATAGATAGTTAGGATAAGATATATTAGGTTTATATATAGTTAGGATGATATATAGGTAGATAGAGTAAGGTAAGATAATAGGTATATATTCCCGCGCGAGCGGACGTTCGCTTCCGGATAAGGTATAAGATGGAAGGATATTAGGTACTATATAGTAAGGTAAAGATATATTGTATATATAGTAGATAAAGAATATATAGTATATATAGTAAGAGAAGGAACAAAGGATACGATGACAGCTATATATAGTAGGTAAACCGGGAGAGAACCTATAGGTATTATATAGTAATGATAAGGTAAAAATATATAGGATTATGTTAGATAAGTATAAGTTATATAGTTAGATGATATATAGGATTTATGGTATGAATATATAGGTATATATAGTTAAGGTAAGATCGTATAGGATTATAGTTAGTATATATATAGGTATATATAGTACATAAAGAATATAGGTATATGATAGTTAGGTCATGGATATCATAGAGTATATATAGTTGAAAAGGTTATAGAGGTTATATAGGACTATATAGTTAGAGGTAAGATAATAGGTATATTATGAGCGAAGATATATAGGTATATATAGTACGATAGAGGAACTATTAGGAACTAGGATAGAAATAGAATATAGTAGGGATAGGTTATAATAGTTAGAAAGATATAAGGTTATATTAGTTAGAAGTATAAGTGTATATAATAGATATATGGGTTAATAGTAAGGTAAATATATAGGTATATATGAGTAGGTATGATTATGATAGGATATATAGTAGTAAGATTATAGTATTATATAGTAGGATGATATATAAGGTATATAGTAATAAGATATATAGGTATATATAGTTAGATTAAGATATCATAGTATAGTATAAGATATAGTAATAGGAGTATGATATATAGGTATAATAGTAAGTAGCATATATAGGTATATATAGTAAGTAAGTATATTTAGGTATATGCATAGTAAGGTAAGATATATAGGTATATAAGTTGATAGAAGATAGAGATATATAGGTAAGATATATAGTATTCGTAAGTCTAGTGGTAAATAGTATAGGATATAATATAGTAATGTTAAGAGATATAGGTATATATAGTTAGATAAGGATATATAGGTATATATAGTTAGTAATAAAGTTTATGTAGTAGCTATAAGGTTTATAGTAGGTAGTAATAGTAAATAGTAGAAAGATGATCTATATATAGGTTAGGTATGATATATATAGTTATAAGGAAGTATAAGGTATAATATGGTAGGTATATCTAAGTAATACGTAAGGATAAGATATAGGTATTATATGTAAGGTAAGATATATAGGACAGGATGAAGTATATACGGTAGATTAAGATATATATAGGTATATATAGTAGATAAGATAATATAGGTATATATAGTTAGGTATGAATAAGTAGATAGAGTAATATAGATAAGGTATTTTAGTAGGAATATATGTATCTATAGTAAGTAAGGTATTGGGGATAGCTAGTATGATAAGTCTATATAGTAAGGTAAGATATATAGGTATTATAATGAATTATAGGTATAGATAGATAGATACGTGGTGTTATATGTATATGGTATATATAGTATGGTAGATATAGTAAGGTAGATTATAGTAAGGTAGATATAGTAGATAAGGATATATAAGTAAGTATAGATTAAGTATAGATAGTTAGTACTATATATGTATATACGTTAGATGTATAGTTATATAGTAGGGATATATAGTTATAGGAGTTAAGACTATATAGGATATTAGTGATAGATATAGGTAATATAGTATAGGTAGATAATAAGTATAGTATAAGGATATATTGTATATATAGTTTAGGTAAGATATATAGGTTATATAGTAGCTTAGATATAGGTATATAGTAGGCTGATAATATATATAGTAGGAACGATATATAGGTATATATAGTTAGATAAGATTATATAGGTATATAGTAAGATTATGATATGTGATATATAGGTATATATAGTTAGATAAGATATAGGTATATATAGTTAGTATGATAGATAGGTATATATAGGTTAGGTTATGTATAATATAGGTATATATAGTAAGGTAAGATATATAGGTTATATATAGTTAGATAAGATAATAGGTATATATAGTTAGTAAGAATAGAGGTATAGAAGTTGGAATGATTATAGGTATATATGTTATGGTAAGATATATAGGTATATATAGTAAGGTAAGATATATAGGTATATATATATAGTTAGTAAGTTAGGTATTATATTAGAATAATATAGGTATATATAGTAGTAAGAATATAGTATTATAGTAGGTATGATATATAGGTATATATAGTTAGATAAATATGAGGTATATCTAGTAAGGTAAGATATATAGTATATATAGTTAGGTGATATATAGGTAATATAGTAAGTATAAGATATATAGTTTAGATATATAGTAATATATTAGGTAATATATAGGTATATATGTAGGTAAGATATTAGGTGATAAGTTAGATAGATTATAGGTATAATAGTAAGGTAGATATATAGGTATATATAGTTAGTAGATAAGAGCTATAGGTAATATAGTTAGTATGATATATAGGTATATATAGTAAGGTAAGATTATATAGGTATATATAGTAGATAAGATATATAGGTATATATAGTAGATATAGTATATATAGTAGTATATTAGATAGGATATATAGGTTATATAGTAGTAATGATAATAGGTAAGATAGTTAGGTAAGATATATGGTTATATAGATGAATAATATATAGGGTATATATAGTAAGGTAGATTTTATAGGTATATTAGTTAGGTTATGATATATAGTATATATAGTTAGTATAAGATATATTAGGTAGATATTAGATTAAGGTAAGATATATAGGTATATTATAGTTAGGTAGATATATAGGTATATATGGAAGGTAAAAGATATATAGGTATATATAGTTAGATACGAATCTAGGTATATATAGTTAGATAAGATTATAGGTTATAGTATAGTTAGATGATATATAGGTGTATAGATCGTAGGTAGAGTATAGGTATAATAGTTAGATAAGATATATAGGTATATATAGTTGGTTTGATATATAGGTATATAAGTTAGGTAGATATATAGGTATATAGAGTAAGGTTATAGAATAGAGGTAATATAGTTAGATAAGTATATAGGTATATAGTTAGATAAGATATATAGGTTATATATAGTTAGTAGTATATGATATATAGGTATTATATGTAGGAAGATATATATAGGATATATATAGGTATAGTTAAGGTAAGGATATTAGGTATATATAGTTAGGTAAGATATTAGGTATATAGAGTTAAGTATAATAGGGATATATAGTAAAGGAAGATATATAGGTTATATAGGTAGCGATAAGAATATAGGTTTATATATATTAGTAGATATATAGGATATAGGAGTTAGAAAGATATATAGGATATATAAGTTAAGGTAAGTATATAGGTTAGATATAGTAAGGGTAGGTAAGATATATAGGTATATATAGTTGGTTATAAGATATATAGGTATATATAGTTAAGGATAAGATATATAGGTATATAGATAGTGTAGATAAGAATATAGGTTATATATAGTTAGATAAGATATATAGGATATATAGTTAGATAAGATATATAGGTATATATAGTAGTATAAGATATATAGTATATATAGTTAGGTAATGATATATAGGATATATATAGTTAGATATAGATATATAGGATATATAGATAGGTAGAGATATATAGGTATATATAGTTAGGTATGATATATAGGTATATTATCGTTAGATAAGAGATATAGGTATATATAGTAAGTAAGATATATAGGTATATATAGTTAGGATAATATATATAGGTTATAGATAGTAGATAAGATATTATAGGTATTATTAGTTAGGTATGATATATAGGTTATATATATATAGGTAAGTATATAGATATATCTAGTATATAGGATATTGATATATAGGTATATATAGTAAGGTATGATATATAGGTATATATAGCTTAGATAAGAATATAGGTATATAGATCAATTAGGTATGATATATAGGTATATATAGTTATATAGTTAGATGATATATAGCTAGAGAGTAAGTAATCTAGGTATAATATTAGTTAGATAAGGATATATAGATATATAGTTAGGTATAAGATATATAGGTTATATATAGTAAGGTAAGATATATAGGTATATTATAGTTAGGTAAGATCTATAGGTATATATAGATATAGTAGGTTAAGATATATAGGTATATATAGTAAGGTAAGATATATAGGTACATATAGTAGTAGTAATGATATATAGGTATATATAGGTAGGGATAAGATATATAGTATATAGGTAAGGTAAGATATATATAGGTTTATATAGTAGGTAAGAATATATAGGTATTATATAAGTAGAGAAGATATATCGGTATATATAGTTAGTGATAAGATAGATAGGTATATATAGTTAAGTAAGATAGATAGGTATATAGAGTAAGGTAGATATATAGCGTATATATAGTTAGGTAAGCATATATACGGTATATTATAGTTAGATAGATATATAGGTTATGATATAGTTAGAGTACGATATATAGGATATTATATAGTTAGAGGGTAAGATATATAGGTATATATAGTAGGTAAGATATAGGTATATATAGTTAGGTAGATATTATTAGGTCATATAATAGTAAGGTAAGATATATAGGGATATATAGTTAAGATATAGTATATAGTTAGAAAGATATATATAGTTATTAGATAAGATTATAGGTATATATAGATAAGCTATATAGATAGTTAGAAGATATAGGTATGATTAGTAGAGTAAGATATATAGGTATATATGGTAGGTAAGATATATAGCGTTTATATATAGTTAGGTAAGATATATAGGTATATATAGTTAGGTAAGATATATAGGTATATATAGTTAGATAAGATATATAGGTATATATAGTTAGATAAGATATATAGGTATATATAGTTAGATAAGATATAAGGTGAATAGTAGGTATGATATAAGGTATATATAGTTTAGATAAGATATATAGGTATATATAGTTAGTATGATATATAGGGTATATTATAGTAGGTATGATATAGGTTAGTATAAGATATGGTATATATAGTTAGATAAGATATATGTATATTAGTTAGAGAAGATTATAAGGTATATATAGTTAGGGTATGATATATAGGTATTATAGTTTAGGTAAGATATATAGTAATATGTAAGTAAGATATAAGGTAATATAGTAGGTAAGATATTAGTATATAGTTAGTAAATATAAGGGATATATAGAGGTAAATATATAGGTATATATGTAGTAAGATAATAGTATATATAGTTAGGTAAGATATATAGGTATATATAGTTAGATAAGATATATAGGTATATATAGTAAGGTAAGATATATAGGTATATATAGTAAGGTAAGATATATAGGTATATATAGTTAGATAAGGAATATAGGTATATATATAGTAAGGTAGGTATAAGATATAGAGTATATATAGTTAGATAAGATATATAGTATATATAGGTAGATAGATATATAGGTATATATAGGTTAGATTAGATATTAGAGATCAAGAAGATATAGGTAAATAGTAGGTATGATTATAGGTTATATCTAGTTAGATAAGATAATAGGTATAATAGTTAGGTAGATATAGGTATTTATAGTTAGGTTATGATATATAGGATATATAGTAAATAAGATATATAGGTATATATAGTTAGATAAGATATATAGGTTATATATAGTTAGATAAGATATATAGGTATATATAGTTAGATAAGATATATAGGTATATATAGTTAGGTATGATATATAGGTATATATAGTAAGCGGATTAAGATAGATAGGTATATATAGTTAGGTATGATATATAGTTCTATATAGTAAGGATATGAAGATATAGGTAGATATAGTGTATATATAGATATATATAGGTATTATATAGTTAGGTATGATATATAGGTATATATAGTTAGGTAAGTTATATAGGTATATATAGTAAGGTAAGATATATAGGTATATATAGTTAGATAAGATATAGAGGTATATATAGTAGGTAAGATATATAGGTATATATAGTAAGGTAAGATATATAGGTATATATAGTTAGATAAGATATATAGGTATATATAGTTAGGTAAGATATATAGGTATATATAGTAAGGTAAGATATATAGGTATATATAGTTAGGTAAAGATATAGGTATATATAGAGGTATAGATTATGAGGTATATATATAGAGGTAAGATATATAGGTATATATAGTTAGATAAGATATAAGGTATATATAGTTAGATAAGATATATAGGTATATATAGTTAGGTATGATATATAGGTATATATAGTTAGATAAGATATATAGGTATATATAGTTAGATAAGATATATAGGTATATATAGTAGGTATGATATATAGGTATATATAGTTAGATAAGATATATAGGTATTATATAGTTAGGTAAGATATATAGGTATATATAGTTAGGTAGTATTAGGCTATATATAGTTAGGTAAGATATATAGGTATATATAGTTAGGTAAGATATATAGGTATATATAGTTAGATATAATATATAGGTATATATAGTTAGATAAGATATATAGGTATATATAGCTAGATAAGATATATAGGTATATATAGTTAGGTATGATATATAGGTATATATAGGTTAGGTAAGATATATAGGTATATATAGTAAGGAAGATATATAGGTATATAAGTAGGTAAGATATATAGGTATATATAGGTAGGTAACGATATATAGGTATATATAGTTAGAAGATATATAGGTATATATAGTTAGATAAGATATATAGGTATATAGTAGGTATGATATATAGGTATATATAGTAAGGTAAGATATATAGGTATATATAGTTAGATAAGATATATAGGTATATATAGTTAGATAAGATATATAGGTATATATAGTTAGGAATGATATATAGGTATATAGTTTAGAGAGATATATAGGATATATAAGCTAGATAAGATATATAGGTTATATAGTTAGGATGATATATAGGTATATATAGTACGATAGATATAGGTATATATATAATAGATTAGGTATGATAATATAGGTATATATAGTTAGTAGATATTGTTATAGATAGTTAGAGAGATATATAGGTAATAGAGGTTAGATAAGATATATAGGTAATATAGTTAGATAAGATATATAGGTATATAGAGATAGATAAGATATATAGGGTAGGATATAGGTATAGTTAGGTATGATATATAGGTATATATAGTAAGTAAGATATATAGGTATATATGAGTAGGTATGTAGTAGAGGTATATATAGTAAGGCTATGGATATATAGTAGTTTATATAGTTAGATAAGATATATAGGTATATTATAGTTAGGTTATGATATATAGGTCATATATAGTTAGGTACGTTATATAGGTATATATAGTTAAGGGAAGATATATAGGGATTATAAATAGTTTAGATAAGATATATAGGTATATATAGTTAGGTAAGATATATAGGTATGTATATAGTAAGGTAAGATATATAGGTATATATAGTGAGGTAAGATATAAAGGTATATATAGTTAGGTAAGATATATAGGTATATATAGTAAGGTAAGATACTAGGAATACTATAGTTAGATAAGATATATAGGGTATATATAGTAGGTAAGATATATAGGTATTAGATAGTAAGGTAGATATATAGGTATATATAGTTAGGTAAGAGATATAGGTATATATAGTAGATAAGTATATAGGTATATATAGTTAGTAAGATATATAGGTTATATAGTTAGATAAGATATATAGGTGATATAGGTGATATAGTAAGTATGTAAGGATATATAGTTAATGATAGTTAGGTAAGATATATAGGTAGATATAGTTAGGATAAAGATATATGGTATATATTAGTTAGGTGATATATTAGGTAGATATGGTTAGAAGATATATAGGTATATATAGTTAGGTAAGATATATAGGTATAATAGTTAGGTAAGATATATAGGTATATATAGTAAGGTAGATATATAGGTATATATAGCGTTAGATAAAAAGGATAATATTTTTTAGGTATATAGTTAGATAGATATATAGGTATATAGAGTTAGGTAAGATATATAGGTATATATAGTAGGTGATATATAGGTATATAGTAAGGTAAGATAGGATAGGTATATATAGTTAGGTAAGATATATAGGTATATATAGTTAGATAAGATATATAGGTATATATAGTTAGCTATAATAGGTATATATAGTTAGATAAGATATATAGGTATATATAGTTAGGTAAGATATATAGGTATATATAGTAAGGTAAGATATATAGGTATATATAGTTAGGTAAGATATATAGGTATATATAGTTAGGTAAGATATATAGGTATATATAGTTAAGGTATAAGATATATAGGTATATATAGTTAGGTAGATATAGGTTATACGTTAGGTAAGATATATAGGTATATATAGTTAGGTAAGATATATAGGTATATATAGTAAGGTAAGATATATAGGTATATATAGTTAGATAAGATATATAGGTATATAATAGGTAACTTTAAAGGTGGCGATATAACATCTCTAGGGTTTGGTACCACAGTCTGTGGGGGGTGGGTGTAAGTGAAAATCCGTGACACAAGCGAGAACATTTAGTAACTGTCGGTTACACACATAGTTTGTGATTACACAACAGCAGAAGTTTCTCTCCTTCTCTGGATAGAAGGCGGTGAGGAAGCTAAATCCACCGTAGGAGAGATGGAATTGGCTTTCGCTTTAAAAAATTAAAAAAACCCGGAGCGTAGATCCTCCTACCGAATCGTGACTGTCACTGTCTGGTTACAGCTTCCTCTCGAATCTGCTCCTCACTGCTGTACACGGACATGAGAGAGGATGACCCAAGGCCCCGTCATTACTGGGGATCAGCACAACGCTCTGCTGCTGATATTAGGTAAGGGCCAAACGGTCCCCATACCAGGGCCACTTTTACCATAGAGCCAAATACAGAAATCCCCCACCAAAGGTTTTTAATGGTAGGAGGTGTGAGAGTGGCCCACACAGTGTTTTGCCCAGGGCCCCCTGAAACCTCTCTCAGCCTCTGCTCCCCACAGGCCCCAAAAGCATAAGCCATCCAGACCCTGGTCAAGCAAGGATTTAATCAGGCAGTAAGGTACGGGCGATCAGCTGTCTATTCGTATGCAGTAAGGTACGGGCGATCAGCTGTCTGTTCGTATGCAGTAAGGACGGGCGATCAGCTGTCTATTCGTATGCAGTAAGGTACGGGCGATCAGCTGTCTATTCGTATGCAGTAAGGTACGGCGTATGGTCTATTCATATGCAGTAAGGTACGGGCGATCAGCTGTCTATTCGTATGGAGTAAGGTACGGGCGATCAGCTGTCTATTGTATGCAGTAAGGTACGGGCGATCAGCTGTCTATTCGTATGCAGTAAGGTACGGGCGATCAGCTGTCTATTCGTATGCAGTAAGGTACGGGCGATCAGCTGTCTATCGTATGCGTATCAGTAGGTACGGGCGATCAGCTGTCTATTCGTATGCAGTAAGGGTACGGGCGATCAGCTGTCTATTCGTAGGAGTAGTAAGGTAGGGCGTCAGCTGTCTGTCGTATGCAAAGGTACGGCGATAGCTGTCTATTCGTATGCAGTAAGGTACGGGCGATCAGCTGTCTATTCGTATGCAGTAAGGTACGGGCGCGTAAGCTGTCTATTTTATGCAGTAAGGTACGGGCGATCAGCGTCTATTCGTATGCAGTAAGGTACGGGCGATCAGCTGTCTGTTCTTATGCAGTAAGGTAACGGCGATCAGCGTCTGTTCGATGCAGTAAGGTACGGGCGATCAGCTGTCTGTTCGTATGCAGTAAGGTACGGGCGATCAGCTGTCTATTCGTATGCAGTAAGGTACGGGCGATCAGCTGTCTATTTGTATGCAGTAAGGTACGGGCGATCAGCTGTCTATTCGTATGCAGTATAGGTACGGGCGATCAGCTGTCTATTTGTATGCAGTAAGGTACGGGCGATCAGCTGTCTATCGTATTGCAGTAAGGTACGGGCGATCAGCTGCTATTGTATGAGTAGAGGGCGATCAGATGTATAGTGCAGGTACATCGTAGCGAACCTCATGCAGTTATTCGACATGCACGTAAGGTACGGGCGATCAGCTGCTGTCCTCGTATGCAGTAAGGTAAGGCGATCAGCTGTCTATTCGTATGCAGTAAGGTACGGCGCGATCTATCGCATGCTGTCTCGTTCGTATGCACAGTTAAGGTACGGCGCAGATAAGTCCCTGTTGTTTCTTATTCGTATGCAGTAAGGTACGGGCGATCAGCGTCTATTCGTATGCAGTAACCCCGGTAGCGGCGAGCGCCCTGTCTATTCGTTATGCGTAGTAGAGGTTAGGCCCCCGTAGCGGCGATCAGCTGTCTATTCGTATGGAGGTAAGTCGGGCGATAGCTTGTCTCACTTCGTATGCAGTAAGGTACGGGCGATAGCTGTCTATTCGTAGCTGAGTAAGTGGTACGCGCGCGATTCAGCATGCCCTCTATTCGTATGCAGTAGGTCCCCTTTTTTTCGAAGGCGGCGATTCGCTGTCTCGTATGCAGTAAGGTCGGGCGATCAGATCTATTTCGTCATGGGCAGGTTCGTCACTGTAGGACCGGCAAACTGTCCCTATTCGTGTATGCGTATGGGGATCAGCTCTGTCTCCATATTCGTATGCAGTAAGGTACGGGCGATCAGCTGTTCTATTCGTTATGCAGTAAGGTAGCGTGCGCGATCAGCTGTCTATCGTATGCAGTAAGGTTACGGGCGATCAGCTGTCATTCGTATGCACGTTAAGGTCCGGGTGTGACAGATGTCCATATTCGATGCAGTAACGTAGTAAGTCAAGGGTCCCAGGCCCCCGCGATACAATCAGCCCTCTGTCTATCGTATGACAGTAACGGTTTCACGGGCCGATATCAGCTTGTCACCCTATTCGTTCATTGGAGTTAAGGTAGGGCGATAAGCTTGTCTATGTATGCCCAGTAAGGTCACGGGACCGACTCAGCTGTCTATTCGTATGCAGAGACAAGCGCTAAGGGCCGATCAGCTCCGGCCACTATTCGTACTGCCAGGTAAGGTCCCACGGGTAAGTCGTCTCCTAACTATTTAAAGGGTAATGTTGGAGGGTTATGTGTTCTAAAGGGTAACTATTTAAAAGTTATAAGGCTTATCTCAATCTGTCTACAACAGTCAATATCTCACAGTCCCTTAGTGAATATGTTATAATGGATCTATCTGTCGCATTAGTAAATCCCCATTCCCCTGAGTTAAATAGTTAAATGGTATACTAAGTCGTCTCCTAGTCATATCCTCCTTCACACCTTATTCACCCCCTTATAGTTTAATGTCATCTAATCGTTCCATAGTCAAATATCCTCCATCCCCTATAATATAGTCTCATAATGTAATCTAATCTTCGTCGCTACATAGTCAATATCCTCCAGTGGAACCCCCACCTTCATTAAATCGGCTCCTAGAGTTATCTAATCTGTTCTACACAGTGCACATATCTCCCATCCCCCCCATCCCCTATTAATATAGTTATCGATGTATAATCTGCCCGACCATAGTCAATATCATCAATTACTTTATTAACCCAAACCGTTAATAATGTATCGCCCCCTATGTCTAGTCAAAATCCTCCATAGGCTATTATTACATGTCCCCCCCCCCCCCCCGAAATACTTAAGCACAACAGATTACAGTACCCTAAGTATCATATTATAATATTGCATTAACAATTAACATATTACAATACTACTATATCATATTACAATACTACATTAACATATTATAATACTACAGGAGCACTATATACAAGACGACTTCTCAAGTGAGCTCCCACGTCCCCACGCGCATAAGACCCCCCGGCATGATCAGAGAGAAAGATTACAGTAGCATAGTTCAATACTAAGTAACATATTGCAATACTACATTATCATATTAACAAATAATTCTCATATAACAAACAACATTTATCATAGTACTAAGGACTACATGATCATATTTATAACACTACATTATCATATATCAATACTACATTATCATAGCAATACTACATTAACATATTGCAATACTACATTATCATATTAACAAATACATTCTCATATAACAATACAACATTATCATATTACAAGACTACATGATAATATATAAACAATACCTTATCATATACATTGATTAGCAGATGACAATACTGCAGGAGCAGATAGCAAGACCACAGTACAATCAATCAATGGTACATTAACATATTTAATAATACATTACATATTGCAATACTACATTATCATATTAACAAATACATTTTCATATAACAATACAACATTATCATATTACAGGATACATTGATAATATTATAATACTACAATACATAATCCAATACTACATAGCATATGTCAATACGACATTAACATAGTGCAATAATACTATCATGTAACAAAGTATTTCTCATATAACAATACAACATTATCATATTACAAGACTACATGATCATATTATAACACTACTGAGCAGAGAGCCAAAGGACAGTAGGCATGTATCAATACTACAGGAACATATGACAATACTGCCATTATTCAGATAGCAAGACGACAGTATCAATTCAATGATACATAAACATAGTCAATACTCTATTGAAAGATTGAATTTACTAATTATCATTATTCACAAATACATTATCATATAACAATACATTATCATATTAACAAGACTACATGATCATTTTATAATACTACATTATCATATATCAATACTACATTATCATATTCAATACTACATTAACAATTGCAATACTACATTATCATATTAACAATAAGCATATCATTACACAGTACAACATTATCATATTACAAGACTACATGATCATATTATAACACTACATTATCATATATAAAAACTATATTTCATATTCACTACTACACTAACATATTCAATACTACAGTAAACATAGTGCAATACTACATTATCTATTAACAAATACATTCTCATATAACAATACCAACATTATCATATTACAAGACG
>JAACNH010000960.1:98705-117795 GCA_019447015.1 Hymenochirus boettgeri | reverse complement strand
TCTCCCCCAACACCACCGCTTTACAATATTATAACATAAACACACAGCGTTGTACAATTTATAAAACTAAATACACCAGCTTGTACAATATTATAACTATAAATACACGCTGTACAATATTATAACTATAACACACTGCGTGTACACTATTATAACTATAACACACTGCGTGTACAATATTATAACTATAACACACAGCTTGTACAATATTATAACTATAATACAACAGCTTGTACAATATTATAATATAATACACAGCTTGTACAATATTATAACTAAATACACTGCTCTTGTAAATATTATAACAAATAAACCAGCTTGTACAATATTATAAACTATATCACTGCTTGTACAATATTATAACTATAATACACTGCTTGTACAATATTATAACTTATACACACAGCTTGTACAATATTATAACTATAATACATCCGTTGTAAATATTATAACTATAATACACAGCTTGTACAATATTATAACTATAACACACAGCTTGTACAATATTATAACTATAATACACTGCTTGTACATATTATAACTATAACACACAGCTTGTACAATATTATAACTATAACACATGCTTGTACAATATTATAACTATAACACACAAGCTTTGTACAATATTATTATAACTATAACACACAGCTTGTACAATATTATTATACTATAACACACAGCTTGTACAATATTATAACTATAACACACGCTTGTACAATATTATAACTATAATACACCGCTTGTACAAATATATAAATTCTAATACACAGCTTGTACAATATTATAAACTATAACCACACAGCTGTTACAAATATTATCAACTATAATACACAGCTTGTACATATTATAACTATAACACACTGCTGTACACAATATTATAACATAACTACACCAGCTTTGTACAATATTTAAACTATAACACAGCTTGTACATATTATAACTATAATACACAGCTTGTACAATATTATAACTATAATACAATGCTTGTACAAATTATAACTAAAAACACACTGCTTGTACAATATATAACATATAATCACACTGCTTGTACAATATTATAACTATAAACACACGCTTGTACAATATTATAACTATAATAAGCTGTACATATTATAACTATAATACACAGCTTGTACAATATATAACTATAACACACGCTGTACACTATTATAAATATAACACGCTGTACAATATTATAACTATAACACACAGCTTGTACAATATTATAACTATATACACAGCTTGTACAATTTATAATAGAATTACACAGCTTGCTTACATATTATCACAAAATACACGCTTGTACAATATTATAACTATAATACACAGCTTGTACAATATATAACTATAATACACTGCTTGTACAATATTATAACTAAATACACATGCTTGTACAATATTATAACTATATACAAGCTTGTACAATATTATAACTATAAACACACAGCTTGTACAATATATAACTATAATACACTTTGTACAATATTCTAAACTATAACACACCGCTTGTACAATATTAAACTATAACACACAGCTTGTACAATATTATAACTATAATACACTGCTTGTACAATATTAAATAAATACACAGCTTGTACATATTTAACTATAACACACTGCTTGTACAATATTATAACTATAATACATGCTTGTTACAATATTATAACTATAATACACAGCTTGTACAATATTAACTATAAACACAGCTTTGACAATATTATACACTATAACACACAGCTTGTACATATTATAACTATAACACACTGCTTGTACAATTATAACTATAATACACTGCTTGTACAATATTATAACTATAACCACTGCTTGTACAATATATAACTATAATACACTGCTTGTACAATATTATAACTATAATACAACAGCTTGTACATATTATAACTATAATACACAGCTTGTACAATATTTATAACTATAACAACTGCTGTACAATATTATAACTAAATACACAGCTGTGTACAATATTATAACTATAATACACTGCTTGTAATATTAAACCATAATACAGCGTTGTACATATTATAAATAACTTAATACACTGATGTGTACAATATTATAACTATAAACACTGCTTGTACAATATTATAAACTAAACCACACGCTGTACAATTCTAAATATAATACACTGCTTGTACAATATTATAACTATAATCACATGCTTGTACAATATTATAACTATAATTTACACACGCTTGTACATATTATAACTATAACACACGCTTGTACAATATTATAAACTATAAACAAAGCTTGTACAATTATAACTATAATACACGTTGTACAATATTATAACTATAATACAAGCTTGTAAATATTATAATATAACACCACTGCTTGTACAATATTATAACTATATCACTGCTTGTACAATATTATAACTATAATACAACAGCTTGTAAAATATTAATATTAATACACAGCTTGTACAATTTATAATATAACAACAGCTTTGTACAATATTATAACTATAATACATGCTTGTACAATATTATAACTATAATACACTGCTTGTACAATATTATAACTATAACACAAGCTTGTACAATATTATAACTATAATACACACTGCTTGTACAATATTATACTATAATACACAGCTTGTACAATATTATAACTATAATACACAGCTTGTACAATATTATAACTATAACACACTGCTTGTACAATATTATAACTATAATATACACAGCTTGTACAAATATATAACTATAATACACTGCTGTACAATATATATAATCTAAATACACTGCTTGTACAATATTATAACTAAACACACTGCTTGTACAATATTAACTAAACACACCAGCTGTTACAATATTATAACTATAACACACTGCTTGTACAATATTATAACTATAATACACAGCTTGTACAATATTATAACTATAACACACAGCTTGTACAATATTATAACTATAATACACTGCTTGTACAATATTATAACTATAATACACTTGTACATATTATAACTATAAACACAGCTTGTACAATATTATAACTATAACACCAGCTTGTACAATATTAACTATAACACCTGCGTGTACACTATTATAACTATAAACACACTGCTGTACCAATTATAAACTATAACACACAGCTTGTAAATATTATAACTATAATAACACTAGCTTGTACAATATTATAACTAATAACACAGCTTGTACAATATTATAACTATAAATACACTGCTTGTACAATATTATAACTAAAAACACCATGCTTGTACAATATTATAACTATAATACACAGCTTGTCACAATATATATACAACTATAATAAACACAGCTTGTACAATATTATAACTATAACTACATGACAGTTGTACAATATTATAACTATAACAACTGCGTACAATATTATAACTAATAACACACAGCTTGTTACAATATTATAACTATAATAACACAGCTTGTACAATATTATAAAACTATAATACACATGCTTGTACAATATTTAACTAAAATACACTGCTTGTACAATATTTAACTATAATACACAGCTTGTACAATATTAAATATAATTACACTGCTTGTACATATTATAACTATAAAACTGCTTGACAATATTATAAACTATAATACACAGCTTGTACATATTATAACTATAAACACAGCTTGTACATATTATAACTATAATACACAGATTGTACAAATTATAACTATAACACACAGCTTGTACAATATTATAACTATACTACACCTGCTTGACAATATTATAACTATAACACCCACAGCTTGTACAATATTATAAACTATAACACACGCTTGTACAATATTATAACTATAACACACAGCTTGTACAAATTATAACTATAACACCACAGCTTGTACAATATTAAACTATAAAACAGCTTGTACAATATTATAACTATAAACACATGCTTGTCAATATTATAACTATAATACACACAGCTTGTACAATATTATAACTATAACACACCGCTTGTACAATTATATACTATAAACACAGCTTGTACAATATATATAACTATAACACACTGCTTGTACATATTATAACTAAAACACCGCTTGTACAATATTAACTATAATACACAGCTTGTACAATATTATAACTAAATACACAGCTTGTACAATATTATAAACTATACACAATGCTTTGTACAATATTATAACTATAACACACAGTTGTACAATATTATAACCTTATAATACACATAGCTTGTACAATATTATAACTATAACACACTGCTTGTACAATTTATAACTATACAACACAGCTTGTACAATATTTAACTATAATACACAAGCTTGTACAATATTATAAACTATAACACACTGCTGTTACACATATTATACTAAAACACTGCTTGTACAATATTATAACTATAACAAACAGCTTGTACAATATTATAACTATAATACACAGCTTGTACAATATTATAACTAATACACAGCTTGTACAATATTATAAATAAATACACTGCTTGTACAATATTATAACTATAATACACAGCTTGTACAATATTATAACTATAATACACTGCTTGTACAATATTAAAACTATAATACACTGATTGTACAATATATAACTATAATACACAGCTGTACAATATTATAACTATAACACACAGCTTGTACAATATTATAACTATAAACACTGTTTGTACAATATTATAACTATAACACACCGCTTACAATAAAAATATAAACACAGCTTGTACAATATATAAACTATAATACACTGCTTGTACAATATTATAACTATAATACACAGCTTGTACAATATATAACTATAATACACAGTTGTACAATATTATAAATATAATACACTGCTTGTACAATATATAACTATAATACACAGCTTGTACAAATATTATAACTATAATACACAACTTGTACATTTAAACTAAAACACAGCTTGTACAATATTATAACTAAACACACTGCTTGTACAATATTATAACTAAATACACTGCTTGTACAATATTATAACTATAAACCACTGCTTGAAATATTATAAATAATACACTGCTTGTACAATATTATAACTATATACACAGCTTGTACAATATTAAACTATAATACACAGCTTGCTACAATATTATAAAATATAACACACGCTTGTACAATATTAAACTATAATACAAGCTTGTACACTTTATAACTATAATACACTGCGTACAATAAACTATAACACACACTGTACAATATTATAACTATAACACTGCTGTACAATATTAAACTAATCACGGCTAATATTTAACTATAACACACAGCTTGTACAATATTAATAACTATAATACACTGCGTGTACAATATTATAACTATAATACACTGCTTGTACATATTATAACTATAATACACAGCTTGTACAATATTATAACTATAACACACCTGCATTTACAATATTATAACTATAACACACAGCTTGTACAATATTTTAAATAACTATATACATGTTGTACAATATTATAACTATAATACACGCTTGTACAATATTATAACTATAACACACTGCTGTACAAATTATAATATAATACACTGCTTGACAATATTATAACTATAATACACAGCTTGTACAATATATACTATAATCACAGCTTGTACAATTTATAACTATAACACACAGCTTGTACAATATTATAACTATAATACACGCTTGTACAAATTATAACTATATACACTGCTTTGTACAATATTATAACTATAAAACATGCTTGTACAATATTATATACTATAATACACTGCTTGTACAATATTATAACTATAATACACAGCTTGTACAATATTATAATATAATACCACAGCTTGTACAATATTATAAAACTATAACACACTGCTTGTACAATATTATAAACTATAATACACAGCTTGTACAATTATACTATACTCACTGCTTTGTACAAATTATAACATAATACACTGCTTGTACAATATTAATAACTATAATACACTGCTTGTACAATATTATAACTATAACACAAGCTTGTACAATATTATAAACTATAACACGCTTGTACAATATATAACTATAATACACTGCTTGTACAATATTATAACTCATAACACAAGCTTGTACAATATTTATAACTAATATACACTGCTTGTACATATTATAACTATAATACACTGTCTTGTACAATATTATAAACTATAACACACAGCTTGTACAATATTATAACTATAATACACAGTGGTACAATATTATAACATAACAAACAGCTTGTACAATATTATAACTATAATACACTGCTGACAATATTATACTATATACACTGCTTGTACAATATTAACTATAAACACGCTTGTACAATATTAAACTATAATACACAGCGTGTACAATATTATAAACTATAAATACACTGCTTGTACAATATTTATAACTATAAACCACAGCTTGTACAATATTATAAACTATAATACACCTGCTTGTACATATTATAACTATAATACACAGCTTGTACAATATTATAACTATAATACACAGCTTGTACAATATTATAACTATAATACACAGCTTGTACAATATTATAACTATAACACACTGCTTGTACAATATTATAACTATAATACACTGCTTGTACAATATTATACTATAATACAAGCTTGTACAATATTATAACTATAACACAGCTTGTACAATATTATAACATATAAACACACAGCTGTACAAATATTATAACTATAACACACTGCTTGTACAATATTATAACTATAATACACAGCTTGTACAATATTATAACTATAATACACTGCTTGTACAATATTATAACTATAATACACAGCTTGTACAATATATAAAACTATAACACACTGCTGACAACAATTATAACTATAATACACGCTGTGTACAATATTATAACTATAATACATGCTGTTGACAATATTATAACATAATACACAGCTTGTACAATATATACTATAATACACGCTGTACAATATTAACTAATACACGTTTACAATTAAACTATAACACACTGCTTGTACAATATTATAACTATAATACACCTGTTACAATATTATAACTATAACACACAGCTTGTACAATATTATAACTATAAACACCAGCTTGTACAATATTATAACTATAATACACACTGCTTGTACACCATATTATAACTAATACACTGCTTGTACCATATTATAACTATAATACACAGCTTGTACAATATTATAACTATAACACACTGCTTGTACAATTATAACTATAACACACCGCTTGTACAATATTATAACTATAACACACAGCTTGTACAATATTATAACTATAATACACCGCTTGTACATATTATAACTATAACACACTGCTTGTACAATATATATAAACTATAACACACAGCTTGTACATATTATAACTATAATACAAGCATTGTACAATATTATAAACTATAATACACAGCTTGTACAATATTATAACTATAATACACACCTTGTACAATTTATAACTATAACACACATGCTTGTCAATATTATAACTATAATACACCTGCTTGTACAATATTATAACTATAACACACCGCTTGTACATATTATAAACTATACACACAGCTTGTACAATATTATAACTATAATACACTGTGTAAATATTAAACTATAAATAAACCAGCTTGTAACATATTATAACTAACACACAGCTTGTACAATATTATAACTATAATACAC
The DNA here is from genome assembly GCA_019447015.1 of Hymenochirus boettgeri. NCBI lineage: Eukaryota > Metazoa > Chordata > Amphibia > Anura > Pipidae > Hymenochirus > Hymenochirus boettgeri. The sequence goes on along the minus strand of JAACNH010000960.1, from coordinate 110,155 downwards.
AGCTTGTACAATATTATAACTATAACACACAGCTTGTACAATATTATAACTATAATACACTGTTTGTACAATATTATAACTATAATACACAGCTTGTACAATATTATAACTATAACACACAGCTTGTACAATATTATAACTAAATACAACAGCTTGTACAATATTATAAACTATAACACAAGCTTGTACAATATTAAACTATAATACACTGTTGTACAATATTAAACTATATACAACAGCTGTACAAATTAACTATAACACCGCTTGTACAATATTATAACTTAACACACAGCTTGTACAATTTATAACTATAACACACAAGCTTGTAACAATATTATAAAATATAAACACACTGTGTACAATATTAAATAAAACACAGCTTGTACAATATTATAACTATAACACACAGCTTGTACAATATTATAACTATAATACACTGCTTGTACAATATTATAACTATAATACACACTGCTTGTACAATATTATAACTATAATACACTGCTTGTACAATATTATAACTATAACACACAGCTTGTACAATATATATAACTATTAACACACAGCTTTGTACAATATTATAACTATAAATACACTATTGTACAATATTATAACTATAATACAAGCTTGTACAATATTATAACTATATAATACAGCTTGTACAAATATAAAACTATAATACACTGCTTGTACAATATTATAACTATACACAGCTTGTACAAATTATAACTATAAACACAGCTTGTACAATTTATAACTATAATACACTGCTTGTACAATATTATAACTATAATACATAGCTTGTACAATATATAAATAATACACAGCTTGTACAATATTATAACTATAACACACAGCTTGTTACAATATTATAATATAAACACAGCTTGTACAATATTATAACTATAATACACTGCTTGTACAATATTATAACTATAACACACAGCTTGTACATATTATAACTATAATACACTGCTTGTAACAATATTATAACTATAACACCACCGCTTGTACAATATTATAACTATAATACACAGCTTGTACAATATTATAAACTATAAACACAGCTTGTACAATATATTAATATAATAACGCTTGTACATATTATAACTATAATACACAGGTGTACAATATTATAACATAATACCACAGCTTGTACAATATTATAACTATATACACAGCTTGTACAATATTATAACTATAATACACTGCTTGTACAATATTATACTATAAAACCAGCTTGTACAATATTATAACTATAATACACTGTTGTACAATATTATAACTACAACACACAGCTTGTACAATATTATAACATAATACACGCTTGTTACAATATTATAACTTAATAACTACTTATAATATAATCACAGCTTGTACAATATTAAACTATAAACACAGCTTAACAATTATAACTATAATAACACAGCTTGTACTAATATTATAACTATAAACACAGTTGTACAATTATACATAATACAAAGTACAATATTATAAAAATATAATACAACAGCTGTGTACATATTATAACTATAACACACGCTTGTACAATTTATAAATATAACACACAGCTTGTACAATATTATTAACTATAATTACACTGCTTTTGTACAATATTATAACTATAACCGCATGTGTACAATATTATAACTATAATACACGTGCTTGTACAATATATAACTATAAAAACAACAGCTTGTACAATATTATAACTATAATACACATGCTTGTACAATATTATAACTATAAACACACGCTTGTACAATATTATAACTATAACACACAGCTTGGTACAATATTATAACTATGTAATACACTGCTTGTACAATATTATAACTATAACACAGCTTGACAATATTATACTATAATACACAGCTTGTACAATATTATAACATAATAACACAGCTTGTACAATATATAACTATAACAACACAGCTTGTACAATATTATAACTATAATACACAGCTTGTACAAATTATAACTATAATACACAGCTTGTACAATAATTATAACAATAACACACAGCTTGTACAATTATTATAACTTAAACACACTGCTGTACAATATTATAACACTGTGCAAACATTTGTATAATCTAGGAAGATGGATATTTGTTATATCAATCACCTAATTAAGTATCCACACAGTCTATGAGTCATAAATGAATAAGGTAGTAATGTAAAAACGATACACATTGGTAAAACATAGCATGTATACTATAACATACAAATCCACACTTATATGTAGTATATAGATAGCTTTACGTCTTCTAGCTAATGTTCTCCTAATAAATAGATCCAATTATTAATTGAACCATATTGGCAACACCACTGGCCGTGGACTAAATTACTAACAGAAAATACGTCTAAAATGTTTATATTGCTAAAGAACTAGAAAATGAACACATTGCTTTACAGTGTCAGTGACTATGTGTACGGGGCCATTAACTAACCCAGTAAACATGGCGCCCCCTGTATTAGCTACTGGAACTCCCATATATACACACACAATTGGTTACAGTGTCAGTGACTATGTGTACGGGGCCAATAACTAACCCAGTAGTAAACATGGCCCCCTGTATTAGCTACTGGGAACTCCATATATACACACAATTGGTTACAGTGTCAGTGACACTATGGGTACGGGGCCATTAACTAACCCAGTAAACATGGCGCCCCCTGTATTAGCTACTGGGAACTCCCATATATACACACAATTGGTTACAGTGTCAGTGACTATGTGTACGGGGCCAATAACTAACCCAGTAAACATGGCCCCCTGTATTAGTAATGGGAACTCCCATCATATATACACACAATGGTTACAGTTCAGTGACTATGTGTACGGGGCCAATAACTAACCCAGTAAACATGGGCCCCTGTATTAGCTACTGGGAACTCCCATATATACACACAATTGGTTACAGTGTCAGTGACTATGTGTACGGGGCCATAACTAACCCAGTAAAATGGCGCCCCCTGTATTAGCTACTGGGAACTCCATATATACACCACAATTGGTTACAGTGTCAGTGACTATGTGTACGGGGCCAATAACTAACCCAGTAAACATGGTGCCCCCTGTATTAGCTACTGGAACTCCCATATATACACACAATTGGTTACAGTGTCAGTGACTATGTGTAGGGGCCATTAACTAAAACCAGTAAACATGGCCCCCTGTATTAGCTACTGGAACTCCCATATATACCACACATGGTTACAGTGTCAGTGACTGTGTACGGGGCCATAACTAACCCAGTAAACATGGCGCCCTGTATTAGCTACTGGGAACTCCCATATTACACACAATTGGTTACAGTGTCAGTGACTTGTGTACGGGGCCAATAACTAAACCCAGTAAACATGGCGCCCCTGTATTAGCTACTGGGAACCTCCCATATATAAACACAATTGGTTACAGTTGTCAGTGACTATGTGTACGGGGCCAATAACTAACCCAGTAAACATGGCACCCCTGTATAGCTACTGGGAACTCCCATATATACACACAATTGGTTACAGTGTAGTGACTAGTGTGTACGGGGCCATTAACTAACCCAGTAAACATGGCCCCCCTGTATTAGCTACTGGAACTCCATATATACACACAATTGGTTTACAGTGTCAGTGACTATGTGTACGGGGCCATTAACTAACCCAGTAAACATGGCGCCCCGTATTAGCTACTGGGAACTCCCATATATAACACAATTGGTTACAGTGTCAGTGACTATGTGTAGGGGCCATTAACTAAACCCAGTAAACATGGGCACCCCTGTTTAGCTACTGGGAACTCCCATATATACACACAATTGGTTACAGTGTCAGTGACTATGTGTAAGGGGCCAATACTAACCCAGTAAACATGGCACCCCCTGTAAGCTTCTGGGAACTCCCATATATACACACAATGGTTACAGTGTCAGTGACTATGTGTACGGGGCCATTAACTAACCCAGTAAACATGGGCGCCCACGTATTAGCTACTGGGAACTCCCATATATACAACAATTGGTTACAGTGTCAGTGACATGTGTACGGGGCCAATAACTAACCAGAAACATGGCACCCCTGTATTAGCTACGGGAACTCCCATATATACAACACAAATTGGTTACAGGTGTCAGTGACTATGTGTACGGGGCCATAACTAAACCAGTAAACATGGCCCCCTGTATAGCTACTGGGAACTCCCATATATACACACAATGGTGTACAGTGTCAGTGACTATGTGTACGGGGCCATAACTAACCCAGTAAACATGGCGCCCCCTGTATTAGCTACTGGGAACTCCCATATATACACACAATTGGTTACAGTGTCAGTGACTATGTGTACGGGGCCATTAACTAACCCAGTAAACATGGCGCCCCCTGTATTAGCTACTGGGAACTCCCATATATACACACAATTGGTTACAGTGTCAGTGACTATGGACGGGCCATAACTAACCCAGTAAACATGGCACCCCTGTATTAGCTCTGGGAACTCCCATATATACACACAATTGGTTACAGTGTCAGTGACTATGTGTACGGGGCCAATTAACTAACCAGTAAAACATGGCACCCCCTGTATTAGCTACTGGGATCCCATATATACACACAATTGGTTACAGTGTCAGTGACTATGTGTACGGGCCATTAACTAACCCAGTAACATTGGCACCCCTGTATTAGCTACTGGGAACTCCCATATATACACAAATTGGTTACAGTGTCCGTGACTATGTGACGGGGCCATTAACTAACCCAGTAAACATGGCACCCCCTGTATTAGCACTGGGAACTCCCATATTAACACAATTGGTTACAGTGTCAGTGACTATGTGTACGGGGCCATTAACTAACCCAGTAAACATGGCCCCCTGTATTAGCTACTGGGAACTCCCATATACACACAATTGGGACAGTGTCAGTGAACTATGTGTACGGGGCCAAAACTAACCCAGTAAACATGGCGCCCCCGTTATTGCTACTGGGAACTCCCATATATACCCACAATTGGTTACAGTGTCAGTGACATGTGTACGGGCCAATAACTAACCCAGTAAACATGGCGCCCCCTGTATTAGCTACTGGGAACCCACTATAAACACAATGTTTACAGTGTCAGTGACTATGTGGACGGGGGCCAATAACTAACCCAGTAAACATGGCACCCCCTGTATTAGCTACTGGGAACTCCCCATATTACACACAATTGGTTACAGTGTCAGTGACTATGTGTACGGGGCCAAAACTAACCCAGGAAACATGGCGCCCCCGTATTAGCTACTGGGAACTCCCATATATACAACAATTGGTACAGTGTCAGTGAATATGTGTACGGGGCCATAACTAACCCAGTAAACATGGCACCCCCTGTATTAGCTACTGGGAACTCCCATATATACACACATGGTTACAGTGGTCAGTGACTATGTGTACGGGGCCAATAACTAACCAGTAAACATGGCGACCCCCTGTATTAGCTATGGGAACTCCCCATATATACACACAATTGGTTACAGTGTCAGTGACTATGTGTACGGGGCCATAACTAACCCAGTACATGGCACCCCCTGTTTAGCTACTGGGAACTCCATATATATACACACCAATTGGTTACAGTGTCAGTGACTATGTGTACGGGGCCAATAACTAACCCAGTAAACATGGCGCACCCCCTGTATTAGCTACTGGGACTCCCAATATATACACAACAATTGGTTACAGTGTCAGTGACTATGTGTACGGGGCCATTACTAACCCAGTAAACATGGGCACCCCTGTATTAGCTACTGGGAACTCCCATATATACACCACAATTGGTTACAGTGGTCAGGGACTATGTTACGGGGCCAAACTAACCCAGTAAACATGGCGCCCCTTGTATTAGCTACTGGGAACTCCCATATATCCACACAATTGTTACAGTGTCGGGACTATGTGTACGGGCCAATAACTAACCCAGTAAACATGGCGCCCCCTGTATTAGCTACTGGAACTCCCAATATCACACAATTGGTTACAGTGTCAGTGACTAGTGTACGGGGCCATTAACTAACCCAGAAACATGGCGCCCCCTGTATTAGCTACTGGGAACTCCCATATATACCACATAATTGGTTACAGTGTCAGTGACTTGTGTACGGGGCCATAATAACCCAGTAAACATGGCGCCCCCTGTATTAGCTACTGGGAACTCCCATATATACACACAATTGTTACAGTGTCAGTGACTATGTGTACGGGGCCAATAATAACCCAGTAAAATGGCGATTGTATATGTATTGTATATATTCTGTATGTGCATTGTATATGTATTGTATATGTAATGTAGTTGCATTGTATATATACAGTATTATGTATGTGTTGTATATGTATTGTATATAATATGTTTGTATTGTATATATGCTGTATGTGCGTTGTATATGTATTGTATATATTCTGTATGTATTGCGCATATTTTGTATATATTCTGTATGTATTGTATATGTATTGTATATATTCTGTATGTATTGTATATGTATTGTATACATTAAGTATGTACATGTATTGTATGTATTAAATGCATTGTATATGTATTGTATATATTGTATATGTATTGTACATATGTATTGTATATATTGTATATATATATTGTACATGTGTTGTATATATATATATTGTCTATGTACTGTACATGTATTGTATATGTGTTGTACATGTATGTACACATGTATTGTATGTTTGTATATACTGTATATGTATTATACATGTATTGTAAATGTACTGTACATGTATGTACATATGTATTGTATATACTGTATATGTATCGTATTTGCATGTATTCTTACACATGAAGAAGATCCATATCGTTCTAGTACGTGATGTCATACACTGTCCCTCTAAACACGTTATTTAGTCATACAAACCTTATGTGTTGGCTCCTGCCCATTGGACAGTTCTTCGTATTGGTGCCAAGTGTTTCCATCCACACTGAACTGCAGGGAGAAACTGGTGACGTAGGCATCCTGCCCTCCTGCTCCCTGAACCACGATTCCTTCAGAGGAAAATGGTGGAGAACATCAGATAATTATCCCAAACGTACTGTAAACCAGGATTTACCGTCAGGCACAGTAGAAATGCGCCCAGGGGCCCCTGTAGTTGGAGTAGCACTGTGTGTCTAACCCAATGGATGTAATGTAGTGTTACCCTACTCCCCAAACCTCTCCCATGCCCTACACATGTGTCTAACCCAATGGATGTAATGTAGTGTAATTGTACCCTACTCCCAACCTTCTCCATGCTACAATGTGTGCTAACCCAATGGATGTAATGTAGTGTTACCCGCTACTCCCCAAACCTTTCCATGTCCTCACATGTATCTAACCCAATGGATGTAATGTAGTGTTCCCTCTCCCCACAACCTCTCCCATTCCTACACATTATCTAAAACCCAATTGGATGTAATGTGTGTTACCCTACTCCCCAAACCCCTCCCATGCCCTACACATGTGTCTAACCCAATGGATGTAATGTAGTGTTACCCTACTCCCCAAACCTTTCCCATGTCCTACACATGTATCTAACCCAATGGATGTAATTATGTTTACCCTACTCCCCAAACCTTTCCTATGCCCTACACATGTATCTAACCCCAATGGATGTAATGTGTGTTACCCTACTCCCCAACCTGTCCCATGTCCTACACTTGTAGTTAACCCAATGGATGTAATGTAGTGCTACCCTACTCCCCAAACACCTCTCCCATGCCCTACACATGTATCTAACCCAATGGATGTAATGTAGTGTTACCCTACTCCCCCAAACGCTTTCCATGTCCTACACTTGTATCTAACCCAATGATGTAATGTAGTTGCTCCTACTCTACTCACACCTCTCCCATCCCTCACATATGGTATCTAACCCAAGGATGTACAATGTAGTTACCCTACTCCCCAAACCTTTCCCATGTCCTACACTTGTATCTAACCCATGGATCAATGTAGTGCTCCCTACTCCCCAAACCTCTCCATGCCATATACAATTATCTAACCCAATGGATGTAATGTTGTGTACCACTACTACCCAAACCTTCTCCCTGCCCATACATGTATCTAACCCAATGGATGTAATGTAGTGTTACACTATTCCCAAAACCTTTACCATGTCCTACACATGTATCTAACCTAATGGATGTAATGTAGTGCTACCCTACTCCCCAAACTTTTCCCATGTCCTACACATGTATCTAACCCAATGGATGTAATGTAGGTGACCTACTCCCAAACACTTTCCCATGCCGACACATGGATCTACCCAAGGATGTAATTTGTGTTACCAACACCCACCAACTTACCATGTCACCAACACATCTATCTAACCGACATGGATGTAATGTAGTGTTACCTACTACGACCCCAAACATTTCCCCAGCCCTAAACACATGTATGTAAACCCATTGGTGTAATGTCAGGTGTTACCTGACCCCCCAAACCTTTCCCATGTCCTACACATGTATCTAACCAAATGGTGTAATGTAGTGTTACCGTACTCCCCAAACCTTTCCCATGCCCTACACATGTATCTAAGCTAATGGATGTAATGTAGTGTTACCCTACTCCCCAAACCTTTCCTATGCCCAACCAGTATCTAACACTAATGGATGTAAGTAGTGTACCTACTCCCAAACCGTTCCCAGTTCCTACACGCGTATCTAACCTAATGGGAGTGTAATGTAGTGTTACCACCTACTCCCCAAACTTGCCCATGCCTACCACAGAGTATCTAACAATGGATGTATGTAGTGTTACCACTACTCCCCCAAAACCTTCCATGTCCTTACACTTGTATACTAACCCAATGATGTAATGAGTGTTACCCTACTCCCAAACCTCTCCAGGCCCTACCACATGTATGTAAACCAATGATTGTAATGTAGTGTTACTATCTCCCAAACCTTCCCATGCCCTACCATGATCTAACCTTAAAATGGTGTAATGGTGTGTTACCTACCCCCAAACCTCTCCCTGCCCTACACATGATGTAACCCAATGGATGTAATGTAGTGTTACCCTACTTCCCCAAACCTTCACATGCTACACATGTACTAACCCAATGTAGGTAATGTCAGTGTTACCCTACTCCCCAAACCCCTCCCCGCCCTACCATGTATCTAACCTAATGGAATGTAATGTAGGTGTTACCCACTCCCACAACCTTCCCATGCCCTACCATGGTATTAACTAATTGGATGTAATGTAGGGTTACCCTACTCCACCCAAACCTTTCCAGCCCTTACACATGATCTAACTCTAATGATTAATGTAGTGGTATCCCTACACCCCAACCTTTCCCATGACCCTACACATTATCTAAACCAATGGATGTAATGTAGTGTTACCCTACGCCCCAAACCTTTCCCATGCCCCACACAACTATCTAACCCAGTGGATGTAATGTGTGTACCTCTATCGCCAACCTTTCCCATGCCCTACACATTTATCTACCCATGGATTTAATGTAAGGTTACCTACTCCCCAAACCTTTCCCAGCCCACACAAGTATCTAATCCAGTGGGATGTAATGTAGTTGGTACCCTACTCCAAACCTTTACCATGGCCCACACAATGTTCTAAATCAAATGGTTTTATGGTAGTGTTACCCACTTCGCCTCCTCTCCATTGCCACACGTGTATTAAACCACATGGATGTAATGTGTGTTACCCTACTCCCAAACCCCTCCCATGCCCTACACATATTCTAAACCCAAGTGATATAATGTAGTTGTAACCCCACTCCAACTTTCCAATGCCCTACACAGATCTACCAATGGATGTAATGTAGTGTTACCTACTCCCCAACTTTTCCCATGCCCAAACAAGTATCTAACCCAGGTGTGTGTTGTAAGTGGTTCCCACTCCAAAAAACCTTGACCATGCCCTAAACAGTGATCTAACTGAATGGGTTATGTTAGTGTTACCCTATCCCAATCCTCTTCCTGCCCCTAAACTCGTGTATTTAAACCCCAAACATGGATTATGTGTGTTACCCTACTCCCTAAACCCTCCCATTGCCCCTAAACATGATTATTAAACCACAATGGATGTTAATGTAGTGTTACCCACACAAACCCCCAAACCCCTCCCTGCCTACACATGTAACTAACCCAAAGGATGTGCATCTAGTGTGTTACCCTACTCCCCAAACCCTCCCATGCCCCTACTATGTATATAACCCATGGATGCTATGTAGATTGTCACCTACCCCAAACCCTTCCAAGTCCTCTCAGTGTAATTTAACCCATCGGGGTAATTATGTTACCCTACCCCCAAACACCCCAATCATCCCTACACATGATCTAAACCCAATGGATGTAAGGTAGTGTTTACCCTACTCCCCCAAAACCCCTCCCATGCCCTACACAGATTCACCAATGGATGTAATGTAGTGGTTACCCTACTTCCCCAAACCCCTCCCATGCTCTACACATGTATATAACCCAATGGATATATGTGTGGTACCCCTACTCCCCCAAACCTCTCTCCCATGTCCTACCACATGTTGCTAACCCAAGGATTGTAATGTAGTGTTACCCTACTCCCCAACCCCTCCCATGCCCTACACATGTCTCTAGCCCAATGGATATTACATGTATGTACCCCCTACTCCCCAAATCTTCCCATTGGTCCTACACCGTATCTAACCCAATAGATGTAATGTGTGTTACCCTACTCCAAACCTTCTCCCATGCCCTACAATGTATCTAACCCATGGATTTAAGTTTAGGTGTTACCCTACTCCCCAAACCCCTCCCTGCCCTACACATGTATCTAACCCAAGGGATGTAATGTAGTTTACCCTCTACCCCAAACCCCTACCATGCCTACACATGTATCAATCCCAATGGATTAATGTAGGTTACCTAACTCCCAAACCCTGCCATACCCTACACATGGTATCTAACCAAGGATGTAATGTAGTGTTACCCTACTTCCCCAAACCCCTCCCATGCCCTACACTGTATCTAACCCAAGGGATGAATTGTAGTGTTTACCCTACTCCCCAAACCTTTCCTATTGCCCTACAATGTCATCCTAAACTCTAAGGATTGTAATAGTGTGTTCCCCTACTCCCCAACCTTTCCTCTTGCCCCTACAACAGTATCCTAACCCATGGATGTACATGTAGTGTGTCTAGCTCCCCAAACCCACTCCCATGGCGCCTACACATGTACTAACCCAAATGGATGTAAGTAGTGTACCTACTCCCAAACCCCTCCCATGCCACAACATGTATCTATAACCAATGGATTGTATGTATGTACCCTACTCCCCAAACCCCTCCCATGCCCAGCACATGGATCAACACATATGGATTAATGTAGGGGTTACCTTCTACTCCCCAAACCTCCCAATGCCCTACAGGCATCTCTGAGTGGTGAAACAGTCCGGAATTCACTCATCCCCGTAAGGTTCCATGACT
>JAACNH010000960.1:75788-98618 GCA_019447015.1 Hymenochirus boettgeri | reverse complement strand
CCTTTCCCATGTCCTACACATGTATCTAACCCAATGGATGTAATGTAATGTTACCCTACTCCCCAAACCTTTCCTATGCCCTACACATGTATCTAACCCAATGGATGTAATGTAGTGTTACCCTCTCCCCCAACCTCTCCCATTCCTACACATTATCTAAAACCCAATTGGATGTAATGTCGTGTTACCCTACACTCCCCAAACCCCTGCCCATGCCCTAACACATGTGTCTAACCAATGGATGTCATGTAGTGTTACCCTACTCTCCCCAAACCTTTCCCATTCCTACACCTGTATCTAACCCAGAAAGGATGTATTTCATGTTTACCCTACTCCCCAACCTTTCTATGCCCTACACATGTACTAACCCCAATGGATGTAATGTAGTGTTACCCTACTCCCCAACCTGTCCCATGTCCTACACTTGTATTTAACCCCAATGGATGTAATTTAGTGCTAACCCTACTCCGCCAAAACCTCTCCCATGCCCTAACATGTATCTAACCCAATGGATGTATGTAGTTGTTTACCCTACTCCCCCAAACCTTTCCATGTCCTACTACTTGTATCTAACCCATGATGTAATGTAGTTGCTACCCTACTCTACTCTCCCCACACCTCTCCCATCCCTAACACAATGTATCTAACCCAAGGATGTAAATGTAGTTTACCCTACTCCCCAAACCTTTCCCATGTCCTACACTTGTATCTAACCCATGGATCAATGTAGTGCTCCCTACTCCCCAAACCTCTCCATGGCAATACACATTATCTAACCCATGATGTAATGTTAGTGTACCACTACACCCAAACCTCTCCCTGCCCTATACATGTATCTAAACCCAATGGATGTAATGTAGTGTGTTACACTATGCCCAAACCTTTACCATGTCCTACACATGTACCCTAACCTAATGATGTAATGTGTAGTGCTTACCCTCTCCCCAAACTTTTCCCTGTCCTACACATGTATCTAACCCAATGGATTAATGTAGGTTACCCTACTCCCCACACTTTCCATGGCCTACCATGTATCTACCCCAATGGATGGAATGTTGTGTTACCCTACCCCCCCAACCTTTACCATGTCCCAACACATCTATCTAACAGACCCAATGATTTATGTAGTGTTACCACTACGACCCCAACCTTTCCCAGCCTAAACACATGTATGTAACCCAATTGATGTAATGTCAGTGTTACCTGCTCACTCCCCCCAACCTTTCCCATGTCCTACCATGTATCTAACCAATGGGTGTATGTAGTGTTTTCCCGTACTCCCCAAACCTTTCCCTAGCCCTACACATTTATCTAAGCTAATGGATGTAATGTCGTGTTACCCTACTCCCCAAACCTTTCCTATGCCCGACCAGTATCTAACCTAATGGATGTAATGTAGTGTACCCTACTCCCAAACCTTCCCATTCCTCACAGCGTTCTAACCTAATGGATGTATTAGTGTTACCACCCTACTCCCCAAACTTGCCCATGCCTACACAAGTATCTAACCTAATGGATGTAATGTAGTGTTACACTACTCCCCAAAACCTTTCCCAGTCCTACACTGTATCTACCCAATGATGTAATGAGTGTTCCCTACTCCCAAACCTCTCCCAGGCCCTACACATGTATGTAACCCAATGGATTAATGTAGTGTTACTCACTCCCAAACCTTCCCATGCCCTACCCATGTATCTAACCTAAAATGGATGTAATGTAGTGTTACCCTACTCCCCAAACCTCTCCCATCCCTACACATGTATGTAACCCAATGGATTTAATGTAGTGTTAACCCTACTTCCCCAAACTTCCATGCCCTACACATGTATCTAACCCAATGTATGTAATGTAGTGTTACCCCTACTCCCCAAACCCCTCCCATGCCCTACCATGTATCTAACCTAATGGATGTAATGTAGGTGTTAACCCGACTCCCCACACCTTCCCAGCCCTACACATGTATCTAACCCTAATTGATGTAATGTAGTGGTTACCCTACTCCACCCAAACCGTTCCAGCCCTACACCTTATCTAACTCTAATTGATGTAAATGTAGTGTTCCCCTACACCCCAAACCTTTCCCATGACCCTACACATTACTAAACCAATGGATGTAATGTAGTGTTACCCTACGCCCCAAACCTTTCCCATGCCCCCACACGTATCTAACCCAGTGGATGTAATGTAGTGTTTACCTCTACTCGCCAACCTTTCCATGCCTACACATTTATCTAACCCATGGATTTAATGTAAGTGTTACCCTACTCCCCAAACCTTTCCATGCCCACACAAGTATCTAATCCAGTGGATGTATATGTAGTTGGTACCCTACTCCCAAAACCTTTTACCATGGCCCACACATGTTCTAAATCAAATGGTTTTATGTAGTTTTTACCCTACTTCGCCTCCTCTCCATGCACTACACGTGTATTTAAAACCCATGGATGTAATGTGTGTTTACCCTACTCCCCAACCCCTCCCATGCCCTACACATATTCTAACCCAATTGATATAATGAGTTGTACCCCTACTCCCAACTTTCCATGCCCTACACATGTATCTACCAATGGATGTAATGTAGTGTTACCCTACTCCCCAACTTTTCCCAGCCCAACACAAGTATCTAACCCAGTGCTGTGATGTAAGTGGTTCCCGACTCCCAAAAAAAACCTTTGACCATGCCCTACACATGTATCTCTCAATGGGTGTATGTTAGTGTTACCCTATTCCCAATCCTCTTCCTGCCCCCTAAACTCGTGTATTTAAACCCCAAACCCAATGGATGTAATGTAGTGTTACCCTACTCCTAAACCCTCCCATGCCCTACACATGTTATCTCAAAACCCAATGGATGTTAATGTATTGTTACCCTACACAAACCCCCCAAAACCCCTCCCTGCCTACACATGTAACTAACCCAAAGGAATGTGATCCTAGGGTTACCCTACTCCCCAAACCCTTCCCATGCCCTACTATGTATCTAACCCAATGATGTAATGTAATTGTTAACCTACTCCCCAAACCCTTCCCAGTCCCTACACGTGTAATTTAACCCATCGGTGTAATTTATGTTACCCTACTCCCCAAAACCCCTCCATGCCCTACACATGATCTAAACCCAATGGATGTAATGTAGTGTTTACCCTACTTCCCCCAACCCCTCCATGCCCCTACACATTTCTACCCCCATGGATGTAATGTACGTGGTTCCCCTAACTTCCCCAAACCCCTCCCATGCTCTACACATGTATCTAACCATGGATATAATGTGTGGTACCCCCTACTCCCAAACCTCTCTCCCATGTCCTAACATGTTAGCTAACGCCAATGGATGTAATGTAGTGTTACCCTACTCCCCAAACCCCTCCCATGCCCTACACATGTCTCCTAGCCCAATGGATATCATGTTATGTTACCACCCTACTCCCCAAATCTTTCCCAGGTCCTACACCTGTTCTAACCCAATAGATGTAATGGATTGTACCCTACTCCAAACCTCTCCCATGCCCTACACATGTATCTAACCCAATGGATTAATTTAGTGTTACCCTACTCCCCCAAACCCCTCCATGCCCTACACATGTATCTACCCAAGGGATGTAATGTAGTTTACCCCTACCCCAAACCCCTACCATGCCCTACACATTATCTAACCCAATGGATTGAATGAGTGTACCCTACTCCCCAAACCCTGCCATACCCTACACATGTATCCTAACCCAATGGAATGTAATGTAGTGTTACCCTAACTCCCCAAACCCCTCCCATGCCCTACACTGTACTAACCCAATGGATGTATGTATGTTTACCCTACTGACCCCAAACCTTTCCTATGCCCTACACAAATGTCATCTAACTTATGGAATTTAATGTAGTGTTCCCCTACTCCCCCAAACCTTTCCCTATGCCCCTACACATGTATCTACCCATGGATGTCATGTATTTGGTAACCCCTACTCCCCAAACCCCTCCCAGGGCCTACACATGTACCTAACCCAATGGATGTTAAGTAGTGTCCCCTACTCCCCAAACCCCTCCCATGCCTACACCTGTAACTTAACCCAATGGCATGTAATGTATGTTACCCTACTCCCCAAACCCCTCCCATGCCCAGCACATGGTATCAACCCACTGGATTTAATGTAGTGTTACCCTACTCCCCAAACCTCCCAATGCCCTACAAGGCAATCTCTGGTGGTGAAACAGTCCGGAATTCACTCATCACCCGTAAGGTTCCATGACTCCCCAAACCTTTCCCATGTCCTACACTTGTATCTAACCCAATGGATGTAATGTAGTGCTACCCTACTCCCCACACCTCTCTAGTGTTACCCTACTCCCCAAACCTTTCCCATGCCCTACACATGTATGTAACCCAATGGATGTAATGTAGTGTTACCCTACTCCCCAAACCTTTCCTATGCCCTACACATGTATCTAACCTAATGGATGTAATGTAGTGTTACCCTACTCCCCAAACCTTTCCCATGCCCTACACATGTATCTAACCTAATGGATGTAATGTAGTGTTACCTACTCCCCAAACCTTTCCCATGCCCTACACATGTATCTAACCCAATGTATGTAATGTAGTGTTACCCTACTCCCCAAACCCCTCCCAGGCCCTACACATGTATCTAACCTAATGGATGTAATGTAGTGTTACCCTCTACTCCCCAAACCTTTCCCATGCCCTACACATGTATCTAACCTAATTGATGTAATGTAGTGTTACCCTACACAATAGTGTAGGGCTTGAGGGGTTTAGGAGTAGGTAACACTATTAACATCCATTGGTTAAATACACCTAGTAGGGCATGGAGAGGATTGGAAGTAGGGTAACACTACATAACCCCTTGATTTTTGATACTGTGTAGGGCATCGGTAAGGTTTTTGGGAGTAGGTACCACTACATCACATCCACTGGGTTTAGATACACTGTGTTGGATCATGGGAAAGGTTGGGTAGTAGGTGTAACACTACATATACCTCTTGGGTTAGATACATGTGTGGGCCATGGGGAAGGTTTGGGAGAGTAGGGTAACACGAACCATTCTACTCCATTGGTTAGATACTTGTTTAAGGGCAGGAGGGGGTTGGGAGTAGGGTAACACAACATTACATCCATTGGCGTAGATACTGTGTAGGGCAGTGGAGGAGGTTTGGGCATAAAGGTACCACTACATTAACCATTGTTAAAATACACAGTGTAGCGGCAATGGGTAAAGGTTTGTGGGAGTAGGGTGTACATACATTAACAATCACTGGTATAGATACATAGTTATTGGGCATGGGAGGGTTGGGGAGTAGCGGTAACACTACATTCACATCCTTTGGTTAGATACTGTGTGGGCATGGAGAGGTTTGGGTGTAGGGTAACACTACATACCTCACACTTGTTAGGATACTATGTGTGGGCCAATGGGGAAGGTTAGGAGTGAGTAGGTTAACACACTTACATCCATGGGTTTAATACGAGTAGGCATGAACGAGGATTTGGGGTGTAGGGTAACACTAATACCATTGATTTGATCATAGGTTAGGCATTAAAATTTGGGAGGGGCCACATCAAGTGGATACGTGTGCATGGGAAAGGTTTGGGGTAGGTGTAGGTAACCACTATACATTACATCATTGGTTAGATAACATGTGTGAGCCTGGAAAAGGTTTTGGGGAGTAGGGAAACTACATTTACTCCATTGGTTAGCATATGGGTAGGGCATGGGAGGGGTTTGGGAAGTAGGGTCACACTACATTACGACCATTTGGGTTTAATACCGTTTGTAGGGCAATGGAAAGGTTGGGAGTAGTGGGTAACACTACATTACATCATTGGTTACTACATGGTATGGGCATGGAAGAGAGTTGGGGAGTAGGGTAACACACATTACAACTTGGTTAGATACTGTTGTTGAGGCAGGGAAGAAGGTTTGGGAGTGGGTACAACTACCATTACACAATGGGTTTTTGATACAGTGTAGGGCAATGGAAAAGGTTTGGGAGTAGGGAAACACTACATTAACATCCTGGGTTAGATACTGTGTGGCATGGGAAAGGTTTGGGGTAGGGTAGGGTAACACTACATTACATCCATTGTGTTAGACTATTGTTAGTGGAGCAATGGGGAAAGGTTTTGGGGAGTAAGGGTAAACACTACATGAATTCCATCAATAGGTAGTATACATGTGTGGACATGGGAAAGGTTGGGGAGTATAGGGTAACACTACATTACACTCAATAGGTTAGATACAGTGTAGGCATGGGGAAAGGTTTGTTGGAAGTAGGTAACACTACATTACATCCATTAGCTTAGATACATGTGTAAGGGCTGTGAGGAAGGTTTGGGGAGTAGCGGTACATCACATTACTACATTGGGTTATAGATACATGTGTGTAGGACATGGGAAAGGTTTGGGGAGTGAACCACTACATTACAATCCATTGGGTTACATTACATGTTAGGGCATGGGACAGGTTGGGAGTATGGTAACACTACTTAACTCCCTTGTTAGATAGATGTGTTGGACTGGTAAGGTTTGGGTTAGGGTAACACAACATTACAACATTACATCCATTTTTGGGTTAGCTACATGTTAGGGCATGGGAACGTTTGGGGAGTAGGTAAACCCTACTTACCTCCATTGGGTTAGATACATGTGGTCGGACATTGGAAAAGTTTGGGGAGTAGGATCTAACCCAATGGATGTAATGTAGTGTTACCCTACTCCCCAAACCCTTCCCATTCCCTACACGTGTATTTAACCCAATCGGTGTAATGTAGTGTTACCCTACTCCCCAAACCTCTCCCATGCCCTACCTACTCCCCAAACCTTTCCCATGCCCTACACATGTATCTAACCCAATGGATGTAATGTAGTGTTACCCTACTCCCCAAACCTTTCCCATGCCCAACACAAGTATCTAATCCAGTGGATGTAATGTAGTGGTACCCTACTCCCAAAACCTTTACCATGCCCTACACATGTATCTAAATCAATGGGTTTAATGTAGTGTTACCCTACTTCCCAATCCTCTTCCATGCCCTACACGTGTATTTAACCCAATGGATGTAATGTAGTGTTACCCTACTCCCCAAACCCCTCCCATGCCCTACACATATATCTAACCCAATGGATATAATGTAGTGTTACCCTACTCCCCAAACCTTTTCCATGCCCTACACATGTATCTAACCCAATGGATGTAATGTAGTGTTACCCTACTCCCCAAACCTTTCCCATGCCCAACACAAGTATCTAACCCAGTGGATGTGATGTAGTGGTACCCTACTCCCAAAACCTTTACCATGCCCTACACATGTATCTAAATCAATGGGTTTAATGTAGTGTTACCCTACTTCCCAATCCTCTTCCATGCCCTACTCGTGTATTTAACCCAATGGATGTAATGTAGTGTTACCCTACTCCCTAAACCCCTCCCATGCCCTACACATGTATCTAACCCAATGGATGTAATGTAGTGTTACCCTACACCCAAACCCCTCCCATGCCCTACACATGTAACTAACCCAAAGGATGTGATCTAGTGTTACCCTACTCCCCAAACCCCTCCCATGCCCTACATATGTATCTAACCCAATGGATGTAATGTAGTGTTACCCTACTCCCCAAACCCTTCCCATTCCCTACACGTGTATTTAACCCAATCGGTGTAATGTAGTGTTACCCTACTCCCCAAACCCCTCCCATGCCCTACACATGTATCTAACCCAATGGATGTAATGTAGTGTTACCCTACTCCCCAAACCCCTCCCATGCCCTACACATGGCATCTCTGGTGGTGAAACAGTCCGGAATTCACTCACCCGTAAGGTTCCATGACTGCTGAAGGTTTATTTGCAGGAAGGGTGACACTGGAAGTTGCCCATTTTGTTCTTGTTCCAGAGGGCTCCAGCCCTGTCGCCCAGTTTTTGGTGACATGTTATTCAGACGCCCCGCGTGGGGTGGGTGGTCTACTTGATAGCTGGAGGCAGTGAAACTTGTTTGTGGTAACAGGGAAATTCTAAGTGGTTTAAAACATTCATCTGTAAAAAGATTAAAATGGAGAGAAACCTCAGATTCTCTATTGATGTTTGGATGTATGGAACCAGTAATGACAAGCCGACACCTACCTCCTGCTGACGGCAGTGGATAAGTAGTGAGGGAAGGGGTAGGTGTACTGATGGGGATAGCAGTAGGAGGTCTGGAGATCCATGTTTCATTTAAGGCTGTGAGAAGGCGGAACATGAACTTAATTAATATAAATATTTCCTGTACGTTTATAATTCAAGATTCCTACCACCAACATAATCATCTCCCCTGAGTGATTCACCAGAGCTCCCAACCAACAAAATGATTGGCTGGTCTTTTCCACCAATCTCCACTAATCTCTTATGACAATTCCCCATGTTCTGCAGTTCCCTCTCCTGGTCTCTACCTTTCTCTACTGGCATCAATGGTTTTGCCCCATTTCTAATCCTGAACTTTTTCAATTCTAGATCCACAAAATGATCTGGAAGATTCTAAACCAGGAGCATCAATATCTGCCCATTAATAGAACAGAAGAACTTTAAAGGACATGTCCATCCTGTCAGTTATCTGCCAGCCACCCTAGTATATCACATGTATTTGGAACCAGATATTATCTCCACTGCTTAAAACCATTTTGGCTATTCAGTTTTATTGAAGAACGGGAGGTAAGACACAGATGGAGATGCCTTTAAATCTGCTCTGTTGCTTTGCTTTTGTCATGTACTTCAAATAAAAGGATCAAACATACATAAAAGGGGAACTGTGAGCTCCAAACTAGTTTTGGCTAAATAAAAAGTCTCCCTTTGTACCTCCAATACGAACCCGAAATTAAATCTCTAGGTAAAAGTTGTGTGAAGTTATTAAAGGTACAGCAATATGATTTTTTGAACACTCCATGTGACCAGCTTGTAGTCATGTGATCATCCTCTGCCTGCATTAATTTAAACACCATCCCCTCAACTGCCATTTTTTATGTCTGTGCAGGTACTTCCTGTTTTTCCCAGCATTAGGTCTTAACTGACCATTCAGGAGATGTCACTCAAACTACTGGAAGCAGGAAGTATGAACATTCTCCGCAGTATAATTTCTCACAGTCTGCAGCCAGAGACTAGACCACGGCTCATTTTAAAGAAAAGACCGCAGGCTTCTTGTTCAGGGTTTACAGTGGAATATGTAAGGCTGATATTACTAAACCCCATCCTCTGTTCAATTCATTAATGTTAAAACCTGTTTACATAGTCTAGGGTTTTCCTCTGTCTATATATCCAGGAAGTCGGACTGACCTGTTTCGGAACAGTAACAACAAGTGTCTCCTACTCCGTCCACCAGGACTTGGCCCTACAAGGATTGAAAGAATCTTGGTTAAAGAATAAAAATGAACCCATCAGAACCCATGGAGGAATTCATTAACTAACGCCACTAATTTATACATTTATTCCTATTTTAGAGGCACAATAATTCAATACAAGGAATGGATCATGTTGATAGATGTAATGATCTGGTTGATCCACCATGGTCCATAACATTCACCATGTGTGATCAGAGAACCTGCCACCTTCATTGATACTTTCACCTTCAAACCCACAAATAAACCCACCATGTGACCCATTCCCACTGGGTAACAGATGATCAGGGATATGAATTGTTTATGGGTTGATGGTTTAGGTAAATGTTGGGTTATAATCTCGTGTTAATATACAATAAACCCCAGTGTTCACATACCGATATCTACAATACATTTATAAACACCGCTAACCTCAGGGCAGCCCTGGTTGGTGTAATGGCAGAAATGCGAGCATTGCACGGTGAGATTTGGTAGACATTGGCATACGTTGCATTCTCCTGATCGCCAACGTTCCCCGATGGTGTGCATTTTCCCTTGATAAGAACAAGCTTCACAAGGCTCAGTCTGGCACCTACAAGAGTTGGTTAATATTAGGTTAGGGCTGGACATACAGTAGGTCATTTCATTACAAATCCAGATCCACTAGGTTTATATTCTGATTCAGGCCACACTGCAACACACAGGAATCGAGCACAAAATGGCGAGCGTTATCGCACGCGATCGTGTGCGCTTTTCTTTTGCATTCGCGTTTTGCGCATTCGTTTTCGCCTTTTCGCGTTATGGAAACTCTGCGTTAACGCACCAAAAATGGTGAACGCATGCGTTACCATAACGCGAACAGACATGCAATCGCATGCACATCGGAAAAATCGCGGGAATTTTCACGTTCCTGCGATTTCCATTTTAGTGAAAATCGCGGGCGCAATCGTGAGCGCGAAACGCGCTAAAAATGCGCTAGTGTGGCCTAGCCCTTAGAACCATTTAGCCTCCATATTGGTAAATAAGCCCCACCAGCCTTGAATTCTACCACATGGTACATCATGTTGTTATGAGGTTGCTGAGAATTTAGAAGGTTATTACATAGGGTTACCTGCGAGCCTTGCGGTATATTCCCCGACATTGCTTCCCATTCCCGTGTTTGCTAGGGTTGTTGGGGCTTCGAAAAGACCACTGAATGCTCTGCACCCCACACGGGCCGAGACACTCCCCCCATGAAGACCAGGCGGACCATCCACAATGAACTGTAGGAAAGAGATATCATTTACTTCTATGTATAAAACAGGAAATCAAAGGACTTTTACCATTTTAATTAATTCACAATGATTGTAAAATCTTATGATATATGATGCAATATTGTCCGAAATGTGATTTAATATCTCTAGAACTACCAATAAGATATGGACTCGGTATCTCGAACCCCCTAGTTAGTGGCGTAATAACAACAATAACAATAATGATAATAATTACAATATATATTATCGATATATAGATATATATGCTCATTTTATAACATACACATATAATTTCCACTGTGCACCAATGGGCAGACTTTTGCTAGTATATATATACAGTATACAGGTCTCCAGGTTGTTTAATATCCTTCTGGACAATATCATTTGTGAAGGTTTTGGGCTTGTTTATACAGAGGAAAATTATTCAAACTTCTGTTTACATTAGAAAAGTGAATTAGGGAAGTCGTGTAGAGATAATTATGAGCAGTGTGGAGGAGAGAAAAACAGCAGTACAGAATTTACAGTATGTACAATATATACAGTATGTACAGTATATACAGTATGTACAATATATACAGTATATACAGTATGTACAGTATGTACAGCATATACAGTATATACAGTATGTACAGTATATACAGTATGTACAATATATACAGTATGTACAGTATATACAGTATGTACAATATATACAGCATGTACAATATATACAGCATGTACAATATATACAGTATGTACAATATATACAGTATGTACAGTATATACAGTATGTACAATATATACAGTATATACAGTATGTACAGTATGTACAGCATATACAGTATATACAGCATGTACAGTATATACAGAGGTACAGGATATACTAGACATCATGTACAATATATACAGTATGTACGGCATATCGATATACCAGCATGTACAGTATAAAAGATGAATAGTATCTACGCCTATGTACAGATATATACAGGTATGTACAGTATATACCAGATGTTATACTAGCTTATACAGTATGTACAGCATTATACAGGTATTGTACAGCATATACAGTATGTACAGCATGTACAGTATGTACAGCATGTACAGTATGTACAGCATATACAGTATGTACAGCATATACAGTATGTACAGCATATACAGTATGTACAGCATATACAATATGTACAGTATATACAGTATGTACAGTATATACAGTATGTACAGTATATACAGCATGTACAATATATACAGTATGTACAGTATATACAGTATGTACAGCATGTTCAGTATGTACAGTATATACAGTATGTACAGTATATACAATATGTACAGTATATACAGTATGTAGCATATACAGTATGTACAGCATATACAGTATGTACAGCCTATACAGTATGTACAGCATATACAGTATGTACAATATATAAAGCATATACAGTATGTAAAGCGTATACAGTATGTACAGTATATCAGTATGTACAATATATACAGTATGTACAGCATGTACAGTATGTACAGCATGTACAGTATATCAGTATGTACAGTATATACAGTATGTACAGTATATACAGTATGTACAATATATACAGTATGTACAATATATACAATATGTACAGTATATGTACAGTATACAGTATATACAGTATGTTACAAATATTACAGTATGTACAGTATATACAGTATGTACGTATATACAGTATGTACAATATAACAGTATGTACAATATAATATACAGCATTACAGTATTGTACAGTGTGTATACAGTATGTCAATAATAACAGCATCTATATACAGTATGTACAGTATGTAACAGATATACAGTATGTACAATATATACAGCATTTACAGTAGTACAGTGTATTACAGTATGTACAATAATACAGCATATAAAGTATGTACAGTATATACAGTATAGTACAGTATATACAGTATGTTACAGTATATACAGTATGTAACATATATACAGCATTACAGTATGTACAGTGTATACAGTATGTACAGATACAGCATGACAGTATGTACAGCATATACAGTATGTACAGTATATACAGTATGTACAATATATACAGCATATACAGTATGTACAGTAGATTACAGTATGTACAGTATATACACAGTATGTACAGTATATACAGAGTATGTACAATATATACAGCATTTACAGTATGTACAGTGTATACAGTATGTACAGTGTATACAGCATGTACAGTATGTACAGCATATACAGTATGTACAGTATATACAGGTATGTACAGTATATACAGTATGTACAGTATATACAGCATATACAGTATGTACAGTATATACAATATGTACGGTATATACAGTATGTACAGTATATACAGTATGTACAGTATATACAGCATATACAGTATATACAGCATATACAGTATGTACAGTATATACAGCATATACAGTATGTACAGTATATACAATATGTACGGTATATACAATATGTACGGTATATACAGTATGTACGGTATATACAGCATATACAGTATATACAGCATATACAGTATGTACAGTATGTACAAGTTATGTACAGTATATACAGTATGTACAGTATATACAATATGTACGGTATATACAGTATGTACAATATATACAGCATATACAGTATGTACAGTATATACAGTATGTACAGTATATACAGTATGTACAGTATATACAGTATGTACAGTATATACAATATGTCATATTATACAGCATATACAGTATGTACAGGTATGTAAAAGTATACAGTATATACAGTATGTACAGTATATACAGTATGTACAGTATATACAGCATATACAGTATGTACAGTATATACAATAGTACGGTATTCAATATGTACGGTATATACAGCATGTACAGTATATACAGCATATACAGTATATACAGCATATACAGTATGTACAGTATGTACAGTATGTACAGTATTACAGTATGTACAGTAATTACAGTATATACATATGTACGGTATATACAGTATGTACAATATATACAGCATATACAGTATGTACAGCATATACAGTATGTACAGTATATACAGTATGTACAGTATATACAGCATGTACAGTATGTCGGTATATACAATATGTACGGTATATACAAATGACGGTATATACAGTATGTACGGTATATACAGTATGTAGGTATATACAGTATGTACAGTATATACAGTATGTACAGTATATACAGCATGTACAGTATGTACAGTATGATACAGTATGTACAGATGTACAGTAGTACAGTATGTACAATATATAAAGTATATACAGGTTTACAGTGTTACAGTATTTACAGACAACGGAGGAGATATTAATCTTTGGAGCAGCCAACCAAATGCTGTGGTCGGGATTCCTATGGTTAGAGTCTAATAACATGGGAACAGCAAGGACTAAAGGACAAAACATTTGTTCTGGTGTTTAAACTGTGTTTCTACCACACTAACAGTGATTTGTGGCTGCAGTCTACTGACCGTTGCATTCTGGGTTTTGCCTGCACTGTTTCATTTGACCATCTTGACAGTGCAGATCTGGCAGTTGACTTTAACCGCTGGCCTGGCCAGTAGGTGACCGTCCACCTCACAGGACATTGCTCTGGGCGAGCACAGTGATTAAGACTGTCCAAGAGTAATCCGTCAGGGCAGAAACAACCTGGCAAGAAAAAGACAAGAGTAATCAAAACTGTTTATTTTTTCCCATAAAGAAGTGATGTATCTAACTGATGGTGCCAAGGGGAAGGATAGTAAGTGATGTATCTAACTGTGGTGCCAAGGGGAAGGATAGTAAGTGATGTATCTAACTGATGGTGCCAAGGGGAAGGATAGTAAGTGATGTATCTAACTGATGGTGCCAAGGGGAAGGGTAGTAAGTGATGTATCAAACTCATGGTGCCAAGGGGAAGGATAGTAAGTGATCTATCTAACTGATGGTGCCAAGGGGAAGGGTACTAAGTGATGTATCTAACTGATGGTGCCAAGGGGAAGGGTACTAAGTGATGTATCTAACTGAGGTGCCAAGGGGAAGGGTACTAAGTGATGTATCTAACTGATGGTGCCAAGGAAGGATAGTAGTGATGTATCAAATGATGGTGCCAAGGGGAAGGTAGTAAGTGATGTATCTAAACTGATGGTGCCAAGGGAAGGTAGTAAGTGATGTATCTAACTGATGGTGCCAAGGGGAAGGATAGTAAGTGATGTATCTAACTGATGGTGCCAAGGGGAAGGGTAGTAAGTGATGTATCTAACTGATGGTGCCAAGGGGAAGGGTAGTAAGTGATTCTATCTAACTGATGGTGCCAAGGGGAAGGGTAGAAGTGATGTATCTAACTGATGGTGCCAAGGGGAAGGGTAGTAATGATGTATCTAACTGATGGTGCCAAGGGAAGGGTAACTAAGTGATGTATCTAACTGATGGTGCCAAGGGGAAGGGTAGTAAGTGATCTATCTAACTGATGGTGCCAAGGGGAAGGGTAGTAAGTGATGTATCTAACTGATGGTGCCAAGGGGAAGGGTAGTAAGTGATGTATCTAACTGATGGTCCAAGGGGAAGGGTACTAAGTGATGTATCTAACTGATGGTGCCAAGGGGAAGGGTAGTAAGTGATGTATCTAACTGATGGTGCCAAGAGGAAGGGTAGTAAGTGATGTATCTAACTGAGGTGCCAAGAGGAAGGGTAGTAAGTGATGTATCTAATGATGGTGCCAAGAGGAAGGGTAGTAAGTGATGTATCTAACTGATGGTGCCAAGAGGAAGGGTAGTAAGTGATGTATCTAACTGATGGTGCCAAGGGAAGGTAGTAAGTGATGTATCTAACTGATGGTGCCAAGGGGAAGGGTAGCAAGTGATGTATCTAACTGATGGTGCCAAGGGGAAGGGTAGTAAATGATGTATCTAACTGATGGTGCCAAGTGGAAGGGTAGTAAGTGATGTATCTAACTGATGGTGCCAAGGGGAAGGATAGTAAGTGATCTATCTAACTGATGGTGCCAAGGGGAAGGGTAGTAAGTGATGTATCTAACTGATGTGCCAAGGGGAAGGGTAGTAAGTTATGTATCTAACTGATGGTGCCAAGGGGAAGGGTAGTAAGTGATGTATCTAACTGATGGTGCCAAGGGGAAGGGTAGTAAGTGATGTATCTAACTGATGGTGCCAGGGAAGGGTAGTAAGTGATGTATCTAACTGATGGTGCCAAGGGGAAGGGTAGTAAGTGATGTATCTAACTGATGGTGCCAAGGGGAAGGATAGTAAGTGATGTATCTAACTGATGGTGCCAAGGGGAAGGATAGTAAGTGATGTTATCTAACTGATGGTGCCAAGGGGAAGGATAGTAAGTGATGTATCTAACTGTGGTGCCAAGGGGAAGGGTAGTAAGGGAGTATCTAACTGATGGTGCCAAGGGGAAGGGTAGCAAGTGATCGTATCTAACTGATGGTGCCAAGGGGAAGGGTAGCAGTGATGTATCTAACTGATGGTGCCAAGGGAAGGGTAGTAGTAATGATGTATCTAACTGATGGTGCCAAGGGGAGGGTATAAGGATGTATGTAAACTGATGGTGCCAGGGGAAGGATAGTAAGTGATCTATCTAACTGATGGTGCCAAGGGAAGGGTAGTAAGTGATGTATCTAACTGATGGTGCCAAGGGTAAGGGTAGTAAGTGATGTATCTAACTGATGGTGCCAAGGGAAGGGTACTAAGTGATGTATCTAACTGATGGTGCCAAGGGGAAGGGTAGTAAGTGATGTATCTAACTGACGGTGCCAAGAGGAAGGTGGTAGTAAGTGATGTATCTAACTGATGGTGCCAAGAGGAAGGGTAGTAAGTGATGTATCAACTGTGGTGCCAGGGAAGGGTAGTAAGTGATGTATCTAACTGATGGTGCAAGAGGAAGGGTAGTAAGTGATGTATCTAACTGATGGTGCCAAGAGGAAGGGTAGCAAGTGATGTATCTAACTGATGGTGCCAAGGGGAAGGGTATTAAGTGATCTATCTAACTGATGTGCCAAGGGGAAGGGTAGTAAATGATGTATCTAACTGATGGTGCCAAGAGGAAGGGTAGTAAGTGATGTATCTAACTGATGGTGCCAAGAGGAAGGGTAGCAAGTGATGTATCTAACTGATGGTGCCAAGGGGAAGGGTAGCAAGAGTGATGTATCTAACTGATGGTGCCAAGGGGAAGGGTAGTAAATGATGTATCTAACTGATGGTGCCAAGAGGAAGGGTAGTAAGTGATGTATCTAACTGATGGTGCCAAGAGGAAGGTGTAGTAAGTGAGATCTAACTGATGGTGCCAAGAGGAAGGGTAGTAAGTGATGTATCTAACTGATGGTGCCAAGAGGAAGGGTAGCAAGTGATGTATCTAACTGATGGTGCCAAGGGAAGGGTATTAAGTGATCTATCTAACTGATGGTGCCAAGTGGAAGGGTAGTAAGTGATGTATCTAACTGATGGTGCCAAGGGGAAGGATAGTAAGTGATCTATCTAACTGATGGTGCCAAGGGGAAGGGTATAAGTGATGATCTAACTGATGGTGCCAAGGGGAAGGGTAGTAAGTGATGTATCTAACTGATGGTGCCAAGGGGAAGGGTAGTAAGTGATGTATCTAACTGATGGTGCCAAGGGGAAGGGTAGTAAGTGATGTATCTAACTGATGGTGCCAAGGGAGAAGGGTAGTAAGTGATGTATTAACTGATGGTGCCAAGGGGAAGGGTAGTAAGGATGTATCTAATGATGGTGCCAAGGGGAAGGATAGTAAGTGATGTATCTAACTGTGGTGCCAAGGGAAGGATAGTAAGTGATGTATCTAACTGATGGTGCCAAGGGGAAGGATAGTAAGGATGTATCTAACTGATGGTGCCAAGGGAGGAAGGGTAGTAAGTGATGTATCTAACTGATGGTGCCAAGGGGAAGGGTAGTAGTGATCTATCTAACTGATGGTGCCGCCAAGGGGAAGGGTAGCAAGTGATGTATCTAACTGATGGTGCCAAGGGGAAGGGTATAAATGATGTATCTAACTGATGGTGCCAAGGGAAGGGTACTAAGTGATGTATCTAAACTGATGGTGCCAAGGGGAAGGATAGTAAGTGATCTATCTAACTGATGGTGCCAAGGGAGGGTAGTAAGTGATGTATCTAACTGATGGTGCCAAGGGTAAGGGTAGTAAGTAATGTATCTAACTGATGGTGCCAAGGGTAAGGGTACTAAGTGATGTATCTAACTGATGGTGCCAAGGGGAAGGGTAGTAAGTGATGTATCTAACTGATGGTGCCAAGAGGAAGGGTAGTAAGTGATGTATCTAACTGATGGTGCCAAGAGGAAGGGTAGTAAGTGATGTATCTAACTGATGGTGCCAAGGGAAGGGTAGTAAGTGTGATCTTTAAACTGATGGTGCCAAGAGGAAGGGTGTAAGTGATGTATCTAATGATGGTGCCAAGAGGAAGGGTAGTAAGTGATGTATCTAACTGATGGTGCCAAGAGGAAGGGTAGCAGGATGGATATCTAACTGATGGTGCCAAGGGGAAGGGTATTAAGTGATCTATCTAACTGATGGTGCCAAGGGGAAGGGTAGTAAGTGATGTATCTAACTGATGGTGCCAAGGGGAAGGGTGGTAGTAGCAGAGGGAAATATATCTGATCTGAATATCGTTCATTTTAATTAGCAGTGTAATAGGCAAAATAAAATACCAGAGACACAGGGTGAGTCCTGGGGGCAGGTCCGTTTGTTGGACAAATCAGAGCAGGTATGAGGGCAGGGATCACACTTCCTGAATTCCAAATCAGCGGTACAGCTTGGGGTGTCTGGGCAGCCGTCCTCCCGACACACATCTAGAGAAGAAGAGAGAAAAAAACTCAATGAGCAGGTGGACAGTAGGGCTGTAGATATGCAGAGGCCCGGTCAGTTAGAAAGATGGATTATTATTATTATTATTTATTATTATTATTATGGATTTATATAGCGCCAACATCTTCCGTAGCGCTTTACAATGACATGTACACATTCACATCAGGTCCTGCCCCGAAGAGCTTACAATCTAAGCACATTTATAACACATACAACCTATCAGTAGGTCTTTATGATTGTGGGGGAAACCGGAGTTCCGGAGGAAACCCACGCAAGCACGGGGAGAACATACAAACTCCTTACAGATGTGTCCAAGGGTGGAATTGAACTCAGGACTTCAGCACTGCAAGGTATCAGTGCTACACACTGAGCCACCGTACTGCCCCATAGATCCATATCATATAATTAGGGGCAGCAAAGCACAAACAAACCATATGCATCACTTCTTCTGTAAACCATAATTACCAATTTCCAAGGTAGAAGATGATGAATTGGAAAGTTGGGAGCAATGGCGCCCCCCATTCTGTGGTGGGTTACATTCCCGCCTGCGAATCACCATTCCCGTGCAATCTCGTGTGCAGTTGGACCATGTTGCCCAGGGTGTCCAAAAGCCATCAACTGAAATGGAATAAACAGATAGTCTTGAATGGGAAATGCCAGATTCGGCCATGTATGGAATGGAAATAATGTCCATCGGTGAGGTAAAAATGAATTATAGGAAAAAAGTCAAGCAAACCATCGCCCTAAATCCTTTATTAATGTGCTTTAATTGAGTAATACTCAGTGTATCTATTTAAAGGGACTGTAAAGTATCTCTTGCCTGTGAATTCAATTTCTGCAGATAAACAGTGACTATCTGAATGGGTCCAGAAGGAGGACAATGTCCTCGGGTGGAATTAATTGATTTGTGAGTCATTTAATGAAAGTCAAGGGACTTCCAGTGTTTGGAGCTTCCTGTCCGTCATCATTTCCCCAGATTCTCCGGGCAGAAATACATCGTACACGTTACTTATAATCCGTTATCCTGTTCCTTTGGGTCTAAATTATAACATTAATTTATAATGAAATGGCTTCCATATAATAGCTTCCAATGTAAGGAGACGTCTGCTTCACAATACACATTTCTATAAATGGTTTTTCTCTTTACCTGGACAGGATACTGTGAAGCATTGTTGGTCTTCAGTTTCCTCCCCGCGACATTGCCTCAGTACATCAGTGGAAGGGTTGGTACAAGTGCGTCTCCTGCTCTGCATCCCTGGTCCACACGACTGGCTACATTCACTCCATGAACCCCAGGGACTCCAGAATCCACACTCCCTCTCATCAGTAGGTGTCCATCCCGAGATGTCATCTCCATCATCACAGTCAGAGATTCCATTACACACCTGGGGACAGTGAAGAGATAAGGAAAGATTCATTGGGTAAACCATGTACCATGAACAAGTCTACATTTTCACCTTATGTTCCTCTTAATACTATACCTGCTTAAATGCCAAACATCGCCCATTTGAACAAGAATACTCTGGGCAAGTTGGTGTTGTCTGGTTTTTAGGCCTGGAAGGAGCTGTTGTCACTGAGCTTCTGTCTGCAGGGAGAATAAAGACTATATTGGGTATCTGGGATGTCAAGAATAAATATGAATGAAACGGGGCAGCGGTTCTGCGGAAATCCGATTCAAACCCAAGCAGAATTTTTTTCATCTCAATTTTCAACATTTCCTGTCTTGTTTTTTTAATTTAAATGTAATTTTTCATGTGAATTTCGATAATCCAATTTTCAAGTTCCGACTTTTGGAATTTAAGAAAATTCCGCCAGGTCCACAGATTTACAAAACCGGAAGTCCCGATACAGAACCAGGTTATTTTGATATCGGGACTAAACTCTAGTCAAGATTCCTTAATACAAGATTAACTGTGTCTTATTTGTGACAATGTGAGGACCTACCACATGAAGCCTCATCCTCTCCTTCGGGGCAATGTGGAGCCCCATCGCACACCAGGGAAATGTTCACACACATCCTGTTTATACAGATAAAGTGACCGGGACAGGGTGGGATCTTGGTAGAACCTGGAGAAAGGTCCATTACAGACAGAATATATGTTCAATACACAAGACATTATTTATCCTTCTCAGAAAAGCCATTGTTACTTAAGCACCTTAATTAAATATCATTTTGTAATAATGTGTTAAGTTATTTTCTTTAAGGTTAGTATGGAAACTACAAAAAATAACCTTTGGATTGACCACAAGAAGCAGAAATTAATCAGTTTTATTTCCAGGTTGTTGACATCTCTAGAAAATGGAAGTGTTGAACACCTGTTTGATTCTTACCACAGTTGTCCATGCTCTCATCTGATTGGTCCCGGCAGTGGGGAATCCCATCGCACAGCTGCCCGTATCCCACACACTCCCCACTTAGGGTGCATTTAAACTGGTCAAGCCCACAGGTGCGGTTACAGTTGAGTTCATCGCTCCCATCCTGGCAATCTACCTCATTGTCACACAGCCACCCTCTAGGGCGACACTCACCGCTACCACACTGGAACTCATAACGGCCACAGGGGCGACCTGAGAGACGGAATCACATTATAAATACATTTCAATAGGAACATTCAATTAATAGAGAAATACCTCTAGTCTGGAGTTTACAGTCTATAACGAACACAGAGTGTAGTACCTATGTAACTATATATCACCTGTAAGTGTAGTACCTATGTAACTATATATCACCTGTAAGTGCTAGTACCTATGTAACTATATATCACCTGTAAGTGCTAGTACCTATGTAACTATATATCACCTGTAAGTGCTAGTATCTATGTAACTATATATCACCTGTAAGTGCTAGTGTCTATGTAACTATATATCACCTGTAAGTGCTAGTGTCTATGTATATTCTATATTACATAGAATGACATGGCATTCTGGCATTATATGTATTAGAATATCTCCTATAACAGGTCAATGGTCAGTAGAAATCAATTTGGATAAGAAGGAAATTAAAAAAATTCTGCTTTCAGCCAATGACAAGACACATCTAAACTAAGTAGGTTAGGATATTGAGTGGACACTATGGTACTAAACTATGAGTGGGGTAGGTGTAGGGATTCCCACTGTGTCCTCCTGTACAGCTATTACCTGTGGCCCCATCTTGTAGGGATGTCTCAGTGGAATCTGTACCAACTGTACTCAGTGCTGGAGGCAAAGCTGTGACACACTGAGTTTGAGCTTCATCAGAACCATCTTGGCAGTCATTTGCCCCATCACAAACCTTCTCCCTTGCGATGCACAGGCCATCACCACATGTCCAAAGACCTGGTCTACATGTCCCCAGTCCTGTGGAAGATAATATGATAAGATCATGCAATGATCATGTATGCTCTAGTGCTGCAAGTATACTATGGAACCTTATTGATGGTCTATATAAATCAATAATAATAATGATAATGATAATAATAATAGTAATAATAGTAATAATAATAATGATAATGATAATAATGATAATAATGATAATAATAATAGTAATAATAATAATAATAATAATAATGATAATGATAATGATAATAATAATAATGATAATAATGATAATGATAATAATGATAATAATGATAATAATAATAGTAATAATAATAGTAATAATAATAATAATAATAATAATAATAATAATAATAATAATAATAATAATAATAATAATAGTAATAATAATAGTAATAATAATAATAATAATAGTAATAATAATAATAATGATAATAATAATAATGATAATAATAATAGTAATAATAATAATGATAATAATAATAATGATAATAATAGTAATAATAATAATAATAATAATAATAGTGATAATGATAATGATAATAATGATAATGATAATAATAATTATGATAATAATAGTAATAATAATAATAATAATAATAATAATGATGATGATGATAATAATAAATGGTCTCCTAATGGGTCTAACAGTAAAAAGGAATATGATATAGTTCTTATATCTATACAATAACATAAAATTGGGCTGTTTATTATATAAGAAATGGTAACAGCTGTCACTTTCCATTATGGGGATGTCTATTTCATCATGGGGAATGTCTATTCCATTATGGGGGTGACTATTTCATTATGTGGGTGTCTATATCATTATGGGGGTGACTATTCCATTATGGGGGTGTCTATTCCATTATGGGGGTGTCTATTTCATCATGGGGAATGTCTATTCCATTATGGGGGTGACTATTTCATTATGGGGGTGTCTATATCATTATGGGGGTGACTATTCCATTATGGGGGTGTCTATTCCATTATGGGGGTGACTATTCCATTATAGGGGGTGTCTATTCCATTATGGGGATGTCTATTTCATTATGGGGGTGTCTATTCCATTATAGGGGGTGACTATTCCATTATGGGGGTGTCTATTT
>JAACNH010000960.1:60245-72661 GCA_019447015.1 Hymenochirus boettgeri | reverse complement strand
ATAATAATAATAATGATAATAATAATAAAAATAATAATAACAATGATAATAATAATAATAAAAATAATAATAATAATAATAATAATAACGATAATAATAATAATAATAATAATAATAATAATGATAATAATGCTAATAATAATGATGATAATAATAATAACGATAATAATAATAATAACGATAATAATAATAATAATAACAATAATAATAATAAAAATAATATTAGTAATAATAATAATGATAATAATAATAATAACGATAATAATAATAATAATAATGATAATAATAATAATAACGATAATAATAATAATAATAATAATGATAATAATGCTAATAATAATGATGATAATAATAATAATAACACTACTACTAATAATAATAATAATAAAAATACTAATAATAACAACAACGATAATAATACTAATAATAAAAATACTAATAATAATAATAAAAATAATAATAACGATAATAATACTAATAATAACAACAACGATAATAATAATAATAATACTAATAATAATAATAATGATGATAGTAATAATAATAATAATGATGATAGTAATAGTAATAATAATAATAATAATAATGATAGTAATAATAATAATAATGATGATAGTAATAGTAGTAATAATAATAATAATAATAATAATGAAAAGCAATAATAACACACCAGTTCTTGCAGCCTTGCTTGATGACGGCACCAGTCGGGAATGGAATCCCTCCCCAGTAGCACGGGCATTCAGATGGGTCCATACAACGTCCCTCTATAGAAAGGCAGAAACACAGGCTATGTAGTCAATGGTATAGGAGGGGATACTTTGGAAAATACACGTATTTCATTGTCTGATACAATTGTTAATGGAATATGGAATATGGCAAACAAATCCTACAGAAAAAGTATATTGACCAGTCCAGCAAACACAGAATATTAAGCAAATCGGAAATTCTTTCCTGTAAGAGGGGGAAATTACAGCCAGTCTGATCTGTCTCTATACATGGTGGAACATGGCCAATAACCCATTGTGACTGACTTTTAACTAGGCCTGGAATACAGCCAGTCTGATCTGTCTCTATACATGGTGGAACATGGCCAATGACCCATTGTGACTGACCTTCATTAATATTATAATTATTATGGGTTTCCAGGACTTGTTTGATGTATAATCACATTGTTAACCTCTTACCATGGAGAACTTTCCCTGGGGGACAGAAACACCCCTCTACACAAGACAAGGAGCTGCAGTGAGGGTCAGACGCGAGTTCCAAGTTCTTGCAAGTTTGAGGGCAGGCAGGTCCACAGGCTTCATATACCAGTCCATTATCACACTGCATGGCTGAAGAGACAATAAGAAAGTCTGTTAACTCCTATCTAGAGAGTAGAAAATCAACAAACTACTTGATCTAATTTACATAATTACATCATCTGTGAACAGAAAAATAAATAAGTGGACATTGACTAGAACTCAGTAACTGAGGTTGAATAAAGACATACGTCCATCTAGTCCAACCTTTATACCCTACCCATAATGTCTGTATAACAGTTACATAGTAACATAGTATTGGAGGTTGTATATAGACCTACGTCCATCTAGTCCAACCTTTATACCCTACCCATAATGTCTGTATAACAGTTACATAATAACATAGTATTGGAGGTTGTATAAAGACATACGTCCATCTAGTCCAACCTTTATACCCTACCCATAATGTCTGTATACAGTTACATAGTACCATGTATTGGAGGTTGAATAAAATACTACGTCCCAAAATTTCTTATCCAAACCTTTATACCCTAGCCCATAATGTCCTGTAATAACCAGTTACATAGTCACCATAGTATTGGAGTGTGTATCAGACTACGTCCGTCTATTCCAACCTTTAGACCCTACCCATAATGTCCTATAACCGTTTACCAATAGTAACATAGTAATGGAGGTTGTATAAGAACACGTCCTATCTGTCCAACCTTTATACCCTACCCATAATGTCTGTATACTTTACATATAACATACGTTATTTTGGAGTTTTTATACAGACATACGTCCTTCTAGTCAACCTTTTTTTTTTTAAAATAAATTAAATCCTAACCCAAAAGGTCTGTACGTCCATCTATTCCAACCTTTATACCCTACCATACTTCTGTATACCAGTTACTAGTAAACATAGTATTGGAGTTTGTACTATAGACATATGTCCATCTATCCGACCTTTATACCCTACCCTAAGTCCGTATAACATTAACTAGCAACATAAGTCTTGGAGGTTGTAATAAAGACATCGTCCGTCTATCCAATCCTTTTACCCCTACCCTAATGTCCCTGTATAAACAGTTTACATAGTAACATAGTATTGGAGGTTTGTCTAAAGACATACGTCCCATCTAGTCCACAGCCTTTATAATCCTAGCCCATAATGTCTTGTATAACAAGTGACAACCTAGTAACATATATTGGAGGTTGTTATAAAGACATAGTCCCATCTAGTCCAACCTTTATAACCCGCCCCATATGTCGTGGTATAAAGTTACATAGTAAACATAGTATTGAAGGTTGTATAAAAGACATACGTCCATGCTAGTCCCAACCTTTAATACCCTATCCCATAATGTCTGTATAACAGTTACGCTAGTGACCTAGTATTGGAGGTTGTATACAGACATACTTCCATCTAGTCCAACCTTTTATACCCTACGCATAATTCTGTATAACAGTTTACATATTAACTAGTATTGGGAACGGTTTGTATAAAGACATACCCTCTAGTCAACCTTTTATTCCCTACCCTATTCTATAGACAGTTACAATAGTAACATATTAATTGGAGTTTGTATAACCAAACGTCCATCTAGTCCAACTTTACTACCTCTACCCTAATTGTCTTGGCATAATAGTTTACATATACATATTTATTGAGTTGTATAAAACATCGTCCATCTAGTCCAAGCCTTTATACCCTACCCATAATGTCGGTATAACATTACATAGTAACCCTAGTATTGGAGGTAGTATAACAGACACTACGTCCATCTGTCACCTTTATACCCACCATAATTGTCACTGTTATAACATTTACATAGTAACATAGTATTGGAGTTGTATAAAGACATAACGTCCATCTAGTCCACTTTTATACCCTACCCATAATGTCTGTATAAGCAGTGTTTTTACATAGTTCAACATATGTATTGAGGGTTTTTATATAAATACAAATACTTCCATCTAGTCCAACCTTTATACCCTACCCTATATGTCTGTATTACAGTTACATAGTAACATTAGTAAATTTGGTGATGTTTTTATAAAGACTATCCGTCCCATCCGTTAGAGTCCAACCTTATACCCTACCCCGAATTTCTGTTAAACAGTTTACGAGTAACATAGTAATTGGAGGTGGTATAAAGACTGTACATCCATCTGGTCCACACCTTTTTAACCCTCACCTAATGTCTGTATAACAGTTACATAGTAACATATTATTTGAGGTATCTAAAAGGACAGACTCCTCATACTTGAGTCTGTTATAACAGTTAAACATGAGTAACATAGTATTGGGGGATGGTGTATCAAGAAACATACTGTCCATCTCTATTCCCGACCCTTTTTTAGCCCTACTCCTAAGTCTGTATAACAGTTTTACTATAAACAGAGTAATTTGGGAGGTCTGTTATACAGACATACGTCCCATCTAAGTCAACCTTTATACCCTACCATAATGTCTGTATAACTAGTTTACATAGTTAAACATATTAATTTTGGGATGTGTATAAGACATACGTCCATCTAGTCCTACCCTTTATACCCTAACCCAATATGTCTGTAAAACCGTTTACATCGTAACATTATTAAATTTGAATGTTGTATCCAGACATACGTCCTGGCTTTAGTCCCAGACCTTTATACCCTACCCATAATGTCTGGTATTAACAGTTACATAGTAACATAGTATTGGTAGTTGTATAAAGCCATATGTGCCATCTAAGTCCACACCTTGATATCCCGAACCCATAGTCTGTTAACAGTTACAGTAGTACCTATATTGAGTTTGTATAAGACATACGTCCATCTACAGTCCCCACACCTTTATACCCTACCCATAATGTCTGTTATAACAAATGACATAGTAACATAGTATTGGAGTTTTGTTTATAACAGCTACATACCTCCATCCTAGTCCCTCCTTTATACCCTACCCACAATATCTGTATACCAGTTACAACATATTATCATGTATTTGTAGGTTGTATAAAGACATATGTCCATCTATTCCACCGTTATACCCTACCCATAAGTCCTGTATAACAGTAACATAGTACATAGTAATTGGAGTTGGTATACAGACCACGTCCATCTAGTCCACCTTTATACCCTACCCATAATGTTCTGTATAACAGTTACAGAGTAACATAGTATTTGGAGTTATTAAAGACATACGTCCATCTAGTCCAACCTTTATACCCGACCCCATAATGTGCTGGTTTAACAGTTTACAGAGTAACAATAGTCTTTGTGAGTTAATATAACGAATCGTCCATTCAGTCCAACCTTTTATACCCTACCTATAAATGTCCTGTAATACAGTTACATAGTAACATAGTATTGGAGGGTTATATAAAGACTACTCCATCTATTC
This sequence comes from Hymenochirus boettgeri, assembly GCA_019447015.1. NCBI lineage: Eukaryota > Metazoa > Chordata > Amphibia > Anura > Pipidae > Hymenochirus > Hymenochirus boettgeri. Next base: position 68,032 of record JAACNH010000960.1, on the reverse strand, counting down.
CAACCTTTATACCCTACCCATAATGTCTGTTATAACAGTTACATAGTAAATCGTATTGGAGTTATATAAAGAACATAACGTCCATCCTAGTTCCAACCTTTTATACCCTACCCATAATGTGTAAACGTTACATAGTAACATAAGTATTGGAGGTTATATAAAGACATCGTCCATCTATCCAACTTTATACCTACCCATCATGTCTGTCTAACAGTTACATATTAACATAGTATATTGGAAGGTTTGTATAAAGACCATAACCGCCATCAGGCCACCTTTAACCCTACCCCATAATGTCTGTATAAAGTTCATAGTAAAACATAGTATGGAGGTTTATATAAAGACATACTCCATCGTCCCACCTTTTATAACCCTAGACCCCAATGTCTGTAATAACATTACATAGTACATAGTATTGGATGTTTCTCAAGACATACGTCCTCTAGTTCCACCTTTAAATACCTACCCATAATGTCTGGATAACAGTAAACATAGTAACATAGTATGTATTTTGTAGAAAGACATAGTGCCATCTAGTCCGACCTTTATAACCCTACCCATATGTCCTGTATACCAGTTTACATATAACATAGTAAATTGGAGGTTGTATCAAAGACTACGTCCATCTAGGTCCAACCTTTATACCCTACCCATAATGTCTGGTATAACAGTTTTACCTAGGAAACATAGTATTGGATGTTTTATAAAGACTACGTCCATCTATTCCGACCTTTATACCTACCCATAATTCTGTATAACAGTTTACATAGTAACCAATAGTATTTGGATGTTGTATAAAACGACGTCCCAATCTCAGTCCAACCTTTATACCCTACCTAATGTCTGTAATAACAGTTTACATAGTAACATAGTATTGTGAAGGTTGTAAGAAAGACAGATGTCCTCTAGCCACCTTTATACCCTACCCAGACTGTTCTGTATACAGTTTACAGTAGTAACATAGTAATTTTTTTTTGGGGGGAAAAAAAACAAGGTTTTGGTAGAAAAGAAACCATAACTCCATCTAGTGCACGCCTTTATACCCGACCCTATGTCCCCTGTAGAAACAGTTACATAGTAACATAGTATTGAGGTTGTAAGAAAGGACATACGATCCATCTAGTCCACCCGTTAAATACCCTACCCACAATATCCTGTTATACAGTTACATAGTATCATAGTATTGGAGGTTTATAAAGACATATGTCCATCTATTGCCAACCTTATACCCTACCCATAATGTCCTGTTAACTAAACATAGTAACATAGTATTGGAGGTTTATAAAGACATAACGTCCATTAGTCCACCCTTTATACCTCTACCTACCCTAATTTCTGTATAACATTACATAGTAACAGAGGATTGGAGGTATAAAAGACATACGTCCCACTAGTCCAACCTTTATAACCCTACCCATAATGTCTGTAATACAGGTTACATATAACATATTTATTGGAGGTTATATAAGCCATACGGTCCATCTAGTCCAACCCTTTATTACCCTACCTATAATGTCTGTAAACATGACATAGTAACATCGTATTGGAGGTTATATAGAAGACCTACGTCCATCTAGTCCAACCCTTTATACTCCCTACCCAATAATGTCTTTATAACAGTTACATAGTAACATAGTAAAATTGGAGGGGTTATATAAGACCTATCGTCCATCTAGTCAACTTTATACCCTACCCATAATGTCTGGATAACAGTTCATAGTAATACGTATTGGGAGTTTGATATAGGACATACGTCCATCTAGCCGCACACCTTTATTATACCCGACCCTAATGTCTGCTATAACGTTTTACATAGTACTAGTTGATGGTTGATAAAGACACTACGTTCCATGCTAGTCCCATTTACCTAACCCTACCCATAAGTTTTCTATAACAGTTACTAGTAACATAGTATTGGAGGTTGTATAAAAGACATTTCACGTCCACTAGTCCAACTTTATACCTACCCATAATTTCAGTATAACAGTTCCATCATGTAACATGAGTATTGGAGGTTGTTAAGACATACGTGTCATGTCCTCCACAACCTTTAGCCCTACCATAATGTCGTTATAACAGTTACATAGTAAAACATTGTATTGGCGGATGTATCAAGACATACGTCCATCTAGTTCCAACCCTTTATCTACCCTAGCCACTAAGTGTCTGTATAACTAGTTACATGTAACATTAGTATTGTGAGGTTGTTATAAAGACAATACGTCCATCACAACTGTATATAAAAATCTACTCCGATTATGATCACTTAACACCAGGTAGTCTGTATAACGTTACATAGTAACATAGTATTGGAGTTCATATAAGACATTATCCATATAGTCCAAGACCTTTATACACTACCTCATAAGTCTGTATAACATTACATTTATGACATAGTATGATGATAGGTGTGTTAAAGATATACGTCCGATCTTCCAACCTTTATACCCTATACCCATAAGTCTGTATATAACAGTTAACATAGTAACATGAGTATTGGATGTTGTAAGTAGAACTACGCCATCTAGTCCAACTTTATATCCCTACCCATAATATGCTTATAACAGTTACATAGTAACATAGTATTGCAGGTTGTATAAAGACCTACGTCACATCTAGTCCAACCTTTATACCTTGTCTACCCGCCCCACCAATAATGTCTGTGTAAGCAGTGTACATTAGTAAAGAGTATTGGAGGTGTGTATATAAGACAGGTACGTCCATCTGTCCAACGACCTTTATATACCCTAACCCATAATTCTGTATATTACGTTACATAGTAACCATAGTATTGGAGTTGTATAAAGACATAACGTCCATCTAGTGCAACCTGTATACCATACCCCATAATGGTCTGTATAACGTTACATAGTAACATAGTATTGGAGGTGTATAAAGACATAGTCCCATCTATTCCAGACCTTTATACCCTAACCCATAAGTCTTGATAAACAGTGTACAGTACTAACATAGTTTGGGGAGGTTGGTATAAAGACTAGTCCATCTAGTCAAACTTTATACCCTTTACCATAAAGTCGTATAATCGTATAGTAAACATAGTAATTGGATGGTTTTATAAAGACATACGTCCCTCTAGTCCAACCTTTATACCCTCCACATTGTCTGTCTATAACAGTTACATAGTAACTAGTATTTGGAGGTTGTATAAAGACATACGCCATCTAGTTCCAAACCTTATTACCTACCATTAATAGTCTGTATACTAGTACATTTAGTAAGCATAGTTATGGTGCGTTGTATAAAGACATACGTCCACTCTAGTCCAACTTTATACCTACCACATAATGGCGTATAACCAGTTTACACTAGTAACATCGATATTGGAGGTTATATAAAAGACAATACGCCATCTAGTCCCAAAACCTTTATACCCTACCCATAATGGTCTTTAAAAAATCTGTTATAACAGTTACAATTAACATAGTATGTGGAGGTTTATAAAGACATACGTCCATCTGAGTCCAACAACTTTATAACCCTACCCCAGATGTATGCTGTATAGTAAACAGTTATACATAGTAACATAGTATGGGGAGGTTAATCAAGAGACATACAGCCATCCTAGTCCATACCTTTAGATCCACTACCCATAAGGTCTGTTATAACAGTTACATAGTAACCTGTATGGAGGTTTATATACCGACATACTCATCACCACTATCTATGCCCTACCATAGTCTGTATAACATATTACATAGTATCATAGTATTGGATGGTTGTATAAAGACATACGTCCATCTAGTTCGCAACCTTGATATCCCTACCATAATGTCGTGTATACAGTTACAACACTATACTGTAGTGGAGGTGTATAAAGAAATCCGGCCCATATAGTCCAACCTTGTATACCACTACCATAATGGTCTGTATAACAGTCTACATAGTAAACATAGTATTGAGTTTGAAAAGACCTACTCCATCTAGTCACCTGTTTAACCCTACCCCGGTAATTGTCTTATAGCCAGGTTATCGTAATATGTGGGATTGATGTGTCGTAAAAGACATATACGGCTCATCTAGTGCCCAACTTTTAATCCTGCACCCTAAATGTCGTATAACAGTGTACATAGTAACATAGTATGTGGAGGTTGTATAAAACATCTGTCCATCTAGTCCAAACCTTTTATCTCCTAACACAATAATGTCTGTTATACAAAGTTTACATACGTAACATGTATTGGAGGTTGTATAAAGACATACGTCAATCTTGTCCACTTTATACCCTAAACCCATAATTGTCTGTAAATAACTGTTCTCATTGTATAACATAGATTGGATGTTATATAAAGACATACGTCCATCTAGTCCAACCTTTTATACCTAACCATAATGTCATGTTATAACAGTTACATACGTATAATAGTATTTGGAGGTTATAAGACATAGGTCATCTGTCCAACTTTATACCCTACCCTATAATGTCTGTATAACAGTAACATAGTAACTAGTATGGATGTTGTATATAAGGACATGTAAACGTCCTCTCGTCCAACCTTTATACTCCCTACCCATAATGTCTGTATACACAGTTACATAGTAACAAGTATTGGAGTTTATATAAAGGACATACGTCCATCTGCTTCCACCTTTATACCCTACCCATAATGTCTGTAATCACAGTTACATATATACACATTAGTAATTGGAGGTTTATCAAAAGATCCTACGTCCATTAGTCCAACCTTTATTAGATTACCTACGTCAATACTGGCTGTAATAAACAGATGTACATGAGTAACTAGTCTATGAGGTTCGTAAAGACATACGTACAGTCTAGTCCAACACTTCACACCCTACCCTATGAATGTCTTCTATCAAGTGTAGCATAGTAACATAAGTATAAAATGAGGTTATCTAAGACATCGTCCATCTAGTCCAACTTTATACACCTACACCTAATGTCTGATAGAAAGTTACAGTAGATATGTAATTGGACCACTTTGATAGATGATACGTCATCTAGTCACTTATGTACCCACCCATCACCACATGTTTTCCAAGGACACATAGTCTAGTGAGGTTGTATAAGCACCTACGTCACCATCTAGTCACCACACCTTTAACCCTAATCTCCTGAATGACTTAATACAGTTTCATGAGATAACATAGTATTGAGTGGGTTGTATAAAGGCCTACGTCCATTTAGCCAACCTTTATACCCCTCATCCATAATGTTCTGTATAACAGGTTAACATATTCACATAGTATTGAGGTTTTGAAATAAGACATACGTTCCATCTAGTCCAACCTTTATACCCCCTACCCAATTCTGTAATAACGTTTAACATGGTTAACCTATATTGGAGTTTATAAGACATACGTCCATCTAGTCCATCCTTTAATACCCTACCATATGTCCGTATAACCTTACCTGTAACATAGTAGTGAGAGTTGTACATTAAGACATCGTTCCCATCTATTCCAACCTTTATACCCTACCCATAATGTCTGTATAACATTACATAAGTCACTAGGATTTGGGCGGGTTTTGTATAAAGGACATACGTCCATCTAGTCCAACCTTTATACCCTACCCATAATGTCTGTATAACAGTTACATAGTAACAGAGTATTGAGGATGATATACAGAACATCCGTCCACATCCAACCTTAATACCACTACCCATAAATGTCTGTAGCACAGTTACATAGTAAACATAGTAGTTGAGGTTGTATAAAGACCATACTCCATACTTTATACCCTACCTACCCCATAAGGTCCTGTATACAGTCATGTAACATAGGTATTTGGAGGTTGTATCAAGACTACGTCCATCTGTCCCACCTTGTAACCCTACCCATAATGTCTGTATAACATTTACAGATAACATAGTAACTTGAGGGTAAATAAGACATCCGTTTAATCAGTCCAACCTTTTTCCCTCCTTTTTTACCCTACCTAACAGTAGATTTACTATGGTATGGGAGTCGCTGTAATATACTTCATGCCATTTTATCCATGTTTCATATCCATTACGATTATAATATAATGTATCCAATGTATAAAGGGAAACCTTGTGAAATCTACCACAACGCATCCTTACACAGCCTTCTCTCCCTCCTTACTGGCTCCATTAAATAGATGATCCCCCTCCAGCCACAGACACCTTACTCTGCTTACTCCAGATACCCACTCTGGTTTCGCTATCACAGTAAAGTGTGAGTACAGACCCTGTAAGATATCCTGAAGGCTTCATTAAACCTTTCCTATGAGTTGTTTTTGCAATAGCATTAAGGGGGTTGTTTGGTTACTGACGTGTTGACAATCCTGAATGCGATCCTGGCGATTATAACAAAAATTCCAGTCCCAGTTCTAGCAAATGTTAATTAAACACTGTTTCTAGTGGTGGTAATACACTTGTTTAATATTCCTGCATACACTACCTGTCCTGCCTTACACTGATAGGGAACTGAGTTTATTTGAATGTTATGGTTTTCCATTTATAGACACATCCTAATGTGTTAGTTATACATATATACATAGTTCCACAAATGTTAAGTCAATTCAACTGGACATGTTTAAATGTCTTACTACTCATTCGGTGTCTTCCTTCCTCACTTCAAGGTATTAGCGGAGACATTTCCTCAGAAAATATATACATAAAAATGAATTGGCACTTATGCTAAACCCTTCCTTCATAGTGTCTATGCATCAAGCAATTATGTCATTAAACATCCAAAATGTTTTATAATTTGTTTTGACTGTTTTGTTGAGCCGACAAGTTCCAAACCGTTTCATGGTCAATTCGTACAGATACTTTACGCATAGTTCCTGATCCCTCCAGCGATCTAGACCCCCCGTTGGTACAACTGCCTCCCAAATGAGGAATGGCGTTAAGAGACACTCACCGTCCCCACCTCCAAGGAAGTCCACGATCTGGACAGAGGAACGGTAATTCTCAAACCCCTGGAATAATGAACTTCAGTATCCAAGTCAGTTAGATCCTTAGAATTGATTAAAACAAGGTCATTGGCTTCATCTTTAAAACTAGATCTAGCATGGGAACTAAGATTATGTGGGTGGTGGTTAAAAAATTTGGTGTGTATTTCACCTTGGATTATTTGCTATTTGTATGTGTGGTGTGGGATGTGGTGTGGTGGTAATTGTGGCATATGTGGTTTTTGGATGGTGTGTGGTGGTGTGGTTGCTCCCACCTCCTAGAAGCTAATGAAGACTTCATTCATGGTGCTCCCATTTACCACCTAGGTTATGATAATTATACCAATGGTGCTCCAAATATAGACATAGATTAGACTAAGATTGGTGCTCCAAAATAGAACTAGATTAGACTAGATCATGTGGCTCCTACTATAGAACTAGATTAAGAACTAGATCATGGTGGCCCCACTATGAACTAGATTAGAACTAGAATCATGGTGCGTCCAATATAAGAACTGATTGAACTAGATCGGGTGCTCCAACTATAGAACTAGATTTGAACTAGATCATGGTTGCCCCAACTATGAACTAATTATAACTAGCTCTGGTGGCTCCAATATAGAACTATATTAGCACTCGATCATGGTGCCCAAATAAGAACTAAGATTAGAACTAGATCATGGTGCTCCAAATATAGAACTAGATTAGAACTAAATCTTGTGCTCCAAATATAGAACGAGATTAGAACTAGATCGTGTTGCCACAACTAGAGAACTAGATTAGAACTCGAATTATGGTCTCCAACTATAGAACTAGATTAGAACTAGATTCATGGTGCCCCACTATAGAACTAGATTAGAACTACATTATGGTGGGCTCCAAATAT